>MU943793.1:0-16865 GCA_036418165.1 Cooperia oncophora | reverse complement strand
CGGGGTCTTACAACGTGTAATTGAAGTCATCCCTAGGACACGTCATTTCTGAGTGCAACAAGGGGCGTAGTTGCGAGATCGGCAATGGATATACAGTTCTATTCGGAAGAGAGATCTACACCGTTACCCCTGCGAACGAGTGAGCGCCTGAGGACGTGAATTGGAGCGCAGCTATGGCGGCCTTTTCCACCAGTTTTCGGAGTCCCAAGATGACATCAACTTGATGAAAGTGTAAGAGAGAAGAATGTTCACGGTTCATGATTTTTCACGGTTTTCTGTGCTACATGTATGCTATCTGTTCGACGTTAGCTTTTTGAGAGAAAGTGGAGGAAGTGTCGGAAAACATCGAGGAAAAGCTAGGAAGTTTAGAAAAGTTAGGAAGATGGTGATCAGGATTGGCAAGGGGAGGGGGGTCGTATCTCGTATCCGCCCCAACGGCACCACCATACATGTCGCTGTGAAGGATTCTGAAGATACAAGGATCGAAACGAGTGGAGTGTTCAATGTAATGTCCAGAGCGTCCACTTACGCCACTCTGTTCAAAACACGTGCAGGAAGTAGAGGTTCCTAAGTGAGGAACGGGATCCTTTTTTGTGCCCCCCTCCTCCTTCTCATGTCAAATTCTTGAGGGAGTTCACTAGCATATAGTCGTCGTACATGTTTCAATCAATTGGTCACAATAGAAAAAAACTCCATTTAGAGGCTATGGAAGCGCCAGAAATCTATTAGTACCTGCGCTATTGAGCCTCAAAGACCATTCGATTCTGCCAGTTGTTCTCGTTCATTAAAAGGTATTAAAGTGCATCAGGGAATGGAATGCGAGCAAGAAAGGACACATTAAGAATTTAATCCCACATGAATGTTGCTCTTTTAGAGTGCTTTTCAAGAGCAAGTAAAAAAATTCTTTGGAAAATCAATATTCTCTTAATACAGCGACTGCAGATTGCGGTGGTTGCATGAGGTGCTCTATAGTACTAGCTTCGGAAAGAAGAACTGTTCTGATCACACATTGCTGCTTCAATCCAAGGGGGAACCGAACTGGGCACCTGCACTCGGAGTCAGCGTAAGGCTGTACAAGGTCCATGCTGTAACGAGAGGTTCCTCGAGCGAAACGACTGGAAGAACAGTCGCTCGCAAACATCACTGCAGGGCTGGTGAATCCTACAAGTTCAAGGAAGAAAAGAGGGCGCTGTAGTTGGCATCCATACCTAAAGAGAGGACCAAGTGAATGCGTTAGCCGCCATTGGTTTTGACGCTTGCCCCATTTCAGTAAAAGACGGGCCCACTTGTGATGCTTGTGTTTACGGGTCCTCCTGCTCCACACCCAACTCTGTACCCCTTCGTTTCCCCTCATGTGGGAACGCGAAGAAAACTCCAACCATATTTGGGGTCCCGATCTTGCGCCTTCCTTCGTCATAGACGCCACTAACCTTCTAACTTTTACACACGATAACACAGCTGTCCCTGTAAGTCGATAAACAAGTAGTTGGACTGCCGGTGAATACGTTGCAGATCTCAAGTGGCGGCCCATGTTTTTCGCTTAGTGTAAGGACAGTGAGGGCGCTCTCATAGTGCAGCGAACTCCTTTTCCCAGACAGCTAGGGGCGTGACTAGGGACTTCATTCAAGCGTCGCGCTGGATGCGTTAGTCATGAAATGATTTTAATTTGAGGCAACTCTCATCCCTGCCTCGCGCAAGACGAGGCACGGTAACATTTGTTCAAAACTGTTGATCCCTCTATAAGCCATAATCAAAAGGACAAGCCACACTCCAACTCCGCCCACTTCATCTCTGGTGAGAAATGTATACTCGAAATCCCTGAGATCGGGTAGGCGGAGCATTCGAACACTGTAAAGAACTGGTTACTAGTGGAATATTATAGTCTGGGACAACTGTCATCTTGTTCTGTGTTGGACAGAGACACGACAACGATTGTGTCGAGGTGAAAATATCGCATCAGAAGCGTAAACGCCTTAAGGATAAGTTGAAACATGCGGCCACGCCTACCCGATCTCAGGGATCTCGAGTGTAAAGATCGTGTTGGCAAATGCTTTGTAATTAGAAAACCACAATACTGCGCAGTGCGTTACCGACCGATTGAAATTCAGCTGTGAGAGATACCCGGGTTGTACTCACGAGCGACCTTTACAGAAATTCTTAAGAGCGGAGAATAGTAGATGAATAGTTAAAAATTTAATTGTTATTTCAGCAAGTATTCCCGAACTATGGTGCTACCCTACTCTTGCGAAACTTCGCAAACTCGCTCCCAAAGGATACATAAGTTCGATAGAGATGAAACTGTTCCAGAAAACGTGCTAAAGTTTCTCGGCCTGAGAAATTCATTGATAAGCGCAGCATGTTTTTGAAAGGCACGCCAAGTTAGGAATAACAAGAATAAAGGGTGCCCTACATTTATGATGCGCGGTGTACTATTCTCGCACTGGAAGCTGACTCCACAGTACCATGGAATGGGTACTGGAAATTGAAAACAACGCTCTAGGTGCAAAGCGATCTCTCCGTAAGAGAAGACAAAGCAAGTGAACAGTACCACATTCCATGCAGTCAAAGTTGGGCATTGTATGAGAACTGCATCACAGGAGAGTAATCTAGCCTTTGGACGAGAGACCACTTTCTAGGACAATGGAACACAGAGGTAAGCTCGACCACAGGACTCAAGCACTCGCTAAGACGTTCATCTCAGAGTGGTGCCACGACGGATGGGTGGAGCGAAGCTGACATGTGTGCGAAGTGTGCGTGAGGAACTCGCGGTTAATGTGGCTTAATGAAAGTTTGGAAAGGAAAGCTTATGCTGGAAATTTTGCTTACTTGACCAAAAAACAAATCAGTTTGGGGCAATACATGGCGGACGTCTGTGTCAGTGGACGAGCGTCATGTAAATTATGCTCTTTCCCCTCTAGAGCAGCCTCCCCTTGTTCCCGACCTCTTTCTGCTTCTTACCAGTTAAAATCATATCAGTTTTCTAGAGCCGGGGAATTAATTTGAATCACTGTCCCTGCTCACAGAAGCAGCACACTCTCACAGGCTCAGTGTGGCTTTCTCGAAGCCTAGATTCGCTCTGTTCTACCGAGCCTATAGCCCAGCTCTGACAGTTTACCTTGGTGGTGGGATTCAAGGGTCCTTGCCCCCTCCCCCTTCTCCTACAGTCTCTGCGAAGCGATCGCCCTGGCTGGCCTCCTCGTTGGTTGAACTTAAATTATTTCGTTTATCCCTGAAATGCGGTGGGCGCGGCTGTGTACTTCGCACTTGGACAGAGAAATGACTGCAAATGTCCCACAATGAAAATATCTCACCAAGAGCGCAGTCGCGGCCAGGATGAAGTGAAGTACGCGGCCATGCCTACAGTATCGCAGGAATTTGCGGAATATTACCATCTCCGACCTTTTCCAACCACTGGAACAAAGTGAAGGCCTCTAGAGCTGAAAGCCAAAAGGAAGAAAGTCTGAGCTGACCTGCCGTCGATCCGAGACTTGGCTCCCGACCTGCGAGTGTAGTGGGCGGAGCAGATTGTAGCAATCTTCTCACTAGTTACTGTCCCGTCCGGGATAAACCTAACCTATAGCACTTTATTTGTCAACAAGAAGTTGCTCTTTGGACGAAAGGCCCTAGATGCAGCAGTCACAGAGAAGCCGCATGGACGTCGTGCTCAGTTTGAGATTCGTGGAAATACACCTTTCCCAAGCTTTCGCGGTTAAAAATCACACGGTCTAGAACACGGCCCGATTTCATCGCGGAATCATTTAGAAGAATCGGAAACGATTAAATGAAAGTCGTTCTCAGAGTAATCAAACCAGCAGGCATAAAACGAATGCTGCGTTTGCACTTTGTGAAAGTCGAAAGCGTTTAGCCAGCTGAAAAAGTAGACAGGAAGAAGCATCGTGTATGTTGTTTCGCGAAAGTAATTTGAATTGAAGCATCTCAGCAGAGAGAAGAGGATCTCTTAGTTTCACACCAAATAACCTAATTTGTGTAGGCACCCGGCGCTTCACGCAAATCCATCAACCCACTGGAAGTGGCGAAGGCGGGAAGGAATCACTTTTCTTTCCCACTTACCCCCCCCCCTCCTCTTAACAGAATCCATGAAGAGCCCGTGATTCAACGTCGCAATCACGCCAATCAAGTTAGCTGGCACGACCAAAATTTGCTTATCCTATTTGGATGAAATGCGAGGAAATCTTTGCTGAAGCGAGACTACTCAGCAAAAAAACGAAATTGAACTAGACGCATGCTCATGTTCAGAAGAAGGAAAGGCATTCATACGAAGGGGATGATAGTATGTGTTCCGGATGACAAGGACATGCGTAATTTCTAGTACGGAAGTGTCTAGGAGGAGCAAAAGGATGCAAGCAGACACGCCTCCCGTCGACAAGGGCGTGCTTCAAGGAACGCCATGTGGAACGCACCTAAAACTAATCCCAAGAGAAGATTCTCGTAGGCAGCTGGGATATCGTGGAGAGCGACGGAATTCGCGACGAGTCAAAAGTGATTGAATAAGGGTCGGCAGCGGAGGCAAGGGAATAACATCGACGATGAAGTGGGCGGAACATTGTTGGTCGAAGATACGGCGTTCACTGGTCAGAAAACACTAGCGACTCCTGTGCGCTGCTAATGAAACTTTGAAACGTGGCTTTACAGCCAAAACTACCAGATTGTTGGGGAGGTGATCGACACTAAAAGCCCATCACTTCAAATCCAAAACCTAAATCAATAATAAGTGACTTTATTCAATGCAAATTTCATCAGAATTTTTACACTGCTGCCAACGCTAGACGCGTCTTCGTCTTTCATCAGAATAGGAGTTTGACGTTTGCGTCAACGATATTTTGAAAGCTTCTTCAGTGTGTTTTCATCAATAGTTTATGTGCTCAGGGTAGAGTAACTAGAAACTGCCATCAGGGGTCGTACTTGGTCGCTGGGGAGGAGCGGCTGAAAGAGGAGCCGGTTACCTGCCATTGAGAAGAAACTTTCCAATCGTTGTGTCGAGAGCAGTCCATAATCGCCGGTCGGAGCAGAAGTTTTCCGCGACATTGTCTTTTACTTGACTTCCTTATCTCCTTCATGTTGGCTCTATTCACTCCCACCTCCCACCATAGTCGCCGGCTCCACAGGAGCTACCATACATAGTCGCCGGCTCAACATACTATCATGAAACAACTATTTTTTAGATGGAATCAGCAGACTGGCGGCCACTCCAACCCATTTTCCACTTCGCCCGACGTCAGAGAACTGGTTCACAGGTAGAAAACGGTCTAGAAAACCGGATAAAGTCGTAGGAAGTAGGGAAAACTCAGGAATATGGCAGGCAACATAGGGAACGGGTCACATCAAACGAGAAAATTCTGGAGGATCGCCCTGACACCGTCATTTCAATCACCACGGACCTGTACGCTGTAAATGCCTCTCCAATTAGGGTGAGCCATTTTGTCTTTCTGCAGCCTGTCATCGAGGCAACATGGCGTGTTCTGGCATGACTTACAATTATTCAAAGTCACTACATGGCGTGGCTTAAAGGCAGTTGGCACGATAAATTTCCCCAAGGACGAAAACGCCCTGGCAGGACGGAATTCCGCGACCCTGAGCAGGCGCTGCATAGCGCCTTTCCCAAGGAAGGTGCCCTTATAAGGGCCCTATGAAGCTACAACATTACGACCCGAACGCCCGCCCGCCCACAAATGGACGACCGTTCCTGACGCTCGTACTGCTTCATTTGCCAAGTAAATTATGAAGCGAAGGGATTGGTATGAAAGGGCCGTAATGCTGCGTATGGGTACACATATGCAGCCGTATCTTCGGTAGCGGTGATTGGCAAGATGCCTACGGGAAACTCGTCCGAAATCGATTTTCAAGTCACTGAGAACGGAGGCTTTTTCTTCGCAGGATTTTGACCGTTTCACTCCGTTCTTTCGCCATTTCCCCACTATATAGCGCCCTACTAGCATTTTAGGCCGAGCACCAAATCATCGTGCCAACTGCCTTTAATCTCACTTCTGTTTATTTAAAGACAGACTTCGAGGACGGTCCTTGCAACACGCGAGACGAATGGGTCTGCAGTTGCAGCAGCGTTCCCCAGAAAGGTGCGCGTGAACGGGGCTGTGCAGTAACACGGGTGCCGTCCCCCCACTTCACCCGCGCTATCCCCCAGGCGCAGCACTTGCGCCGGTACAACGTCCAGCAGCAAAATAAGCACTTAGCGGTAGAGAACAACCAGACGTAAGTGGGTGCAAACAAGTAACGCGTCTGGCTATGGCTAGGCGGCAGGCTGGCCGTGCAATAGCGGTGAATAGAGGCGACACCCGGTTGTCAATGCTAACCGGCCCCGTTTTCCCTGCACTGTTGACCGGAGAAAGTGGCCCGCTAGCAGCTGCGAATCCATTCCCCCCACACATGGCAAGGACCAGGATCCATGGAGGTGAGCGTACAGTTTGCCTTTACAATAGGTGGTCCATTTCCACGGTTCTGTACGTCTACATCCTCTCACTGAGAGAGCATGGTATGAATTTGTCGCTTGAAAGGGGAACATTCGTGGAAGGAAGATCCTATAATGAAATGAGAACTTCGTAGGGCAGCTCGCTGAAATTTTCACCGCTCTGAAAAAAACGTCCTGAGCAAATGCTCATCCGAGCTTCCTGATTCCTCGCTTCCAGTGGACCTTATAAAACCTGTTATAAAACGAATGAAAAGCATGCAAGTTTCGTTATTGTATCATAATTTTAGATCGACGAGCAATGTTGTGGCTCAAAAAACTGCCGATTTCGAAAATAACCAGTATATTTCATGAATCGGGTGTTTACGTCAACGTTGACAATGCAGTATGAGAAGATTCACACTGAATGAAATAAGATCTCCATCGTTGAAGGAAAGCTTCATCCAGAGTACATACGTCACCTGATTAAGTGGGCGGTGAAGACTCCGGGAGCAATGAAACGCTCTTTGCAGTCATCCATGAAATTAATTAGCATTCAACATTTCGACTATGATAACGGGCCGCTGCTATTCGATCATTCATTCAGCAATTCAAAACGTTGTGACGTATTATGCCAATGCACATTATTGGGCACTAGTTTATTGAGCGCACGCTACCCGATAGTTGGAGGGCTTAGTCCTGGCTGCAATGTTAGGCAACACCTCAGTAAAGGCACAGTTCGCGGACCGCGAATTGGCGGGAAAATCGGAGACTCAAGATAGGCACACCGAAAAAGTGCTAAGTATCTGATTAGCGGAGAAAAGCAGCAGAAAAAGCAGTCCGAAATGTTACAGAGAAAGATAACATAGTGCTACTAGCTAGTAGCTTCTACAGCAGGGTGAGGATCGACCATGGGCCGCTAAAGGGGTGTCCATGGGCCTAATTAGTCAGCTTCTAGCGGAGTTCTTGCCGTTTTTCACATTTTGAAAGTAGCGCAGCCTCAAAAATCGCCTTCCGGATCGTCCGACACATTTGAGAGGTCATAGCCTTATTTTATCGCGGAATGTGCCTTTAAGGGGCGCGTACTCCTATCGCTGCTAAGTATAGGGGATGTAATTGCGCCTTTGAGAGAAATTTTTATTCGGGCTATGTGCGCCTTCAACCCTGCATTGCCCGATGGCGTAAAATCAACTATACCTACTAATATCTGGGTTGAAATAGTATTATATGTGACATCTGCCCCCCCCTCCCGCGCTCCCCCCCACCCCCCCCGCAGCTCCCATCTAGGCTAGTTGTTGGGGAAATGGGGGAAAACATTGTAGGTAGGAAAGATAAGCGAGTCGTACCAGAAATTTTGGGAAATCTGTACTGACATTGCCACTTCAAACATCGCGATGCTGTACCCCGGGCTTGGCAAAGGCAAGTCGCAGCGATTGGGATTCCCCAAACCAGGATCGCCGGAATCTCGTCGCTGGAGGAGAAAGGGAGGCTGGCTCAGGAAAAAGCTTTGCTGATTGTGGATTTTCCTTGATTTTATGCGCGCCACGTCGTTACAAGGGACAAGACTTCACCACCTTTCTTTTTATTCTTACTTACACGTGTTTTTTCGAAATATTTCTATGTCATATAAAATTTCCATTTTCATGATTTAATGGTTTCAGCAATAGTAATCCTATGCATTCTGCTTCCAGTCAACCAACATCGCAGGAGCGTTTCTATCGTGATTTCTCTTATGTATTGAATACGGGGAGAGCCGATACACATATTAATGTTCGGCTTATTATTCACCCCCGCTACCCCCCTCCCTCCTCCAATGTAGCCATATTAGTTTGATCCAGGCGGTATGAAAGCCCTCGGCTGGCTCGAGCAGAGTATGTTCTGGGAGTCGGCCCTTAAGTTCAGAGCTACGAAGGGCCAAGCAACCCACTTACAACATTCCACCAGCCTCTGCTAATCCAAGTTAAGTAGCATTTACTGAAAAAGGGTTCTCGAACATAACTAGTTCATAAAGTTTCCTCACGGGCTGATCCATAACTTTGAATTTACCAGCTTTCTGTATAGAGTTTTGCACTGCATCTCAGGGAAGGGACATTTTGCAGACTTCAAGGCAAATTTTTTAGCTATTATAGTTCCTGTTGAGAATACGACGTCGCGCCTGTTCAACCTTCCCTGAAAAAAACTTACAACCTTTTATCTGCTATTCCACTTTTCCTACTCAATGGCTGTGAGCTATCCCATTCAAACTGGCCGCTACATATAGAGGAATGGCAGAAAGCAAAGGATACGAGGCAGCCGGGCTACTATACGCGACTTGGAGCTACTACGCCTTAAGTGTGTATGTCTGTGAAATTTGGTGAACGACTACCGCCAGAAGGTAAGTTCTCGAGAACTTGGGTACAAGGTGAAAGTTTGGTCCAGGAGCCCGAAGAAGGAAGAGAGGAAAAAAATTTGTTGTTCTGGATGGTCCCATAATGTTCATCCTGTACAAGGAAAAAGGGTGGATGAAGTCAGGCACTGAATATCTGATCACAGAGCCTGGACCTTTGTCGAGTTTCCCCGCGAGACTGACATCCCTGCTGCAATTACTGTACGTGTTATGACCGATAAACTGAGGATGGTCAAGGGGGTGTGCGCATGGGTACCTAATTTTCTTGTAGAAGCACGAACGCAGTACCTAATGTTTTCTCAGCATCTAGATGTCACTCACAGCTGTGAAAACGCACTGATGCCCGGCCTTAGATGCCAATATGGGTGTTCTTGAATTCGAGGGCCAAAAACTCACAATCGTCAATTTTGTATCAATGCAGATGAGAAGCCGCCCAAATTCTACCATGAGGAATTACGTGGGTGCAAGTGGATGATCATCATAGCGAAGGATTCCCACACTGTGACTTTCAGGCGGCTCTATACTAGAGAATAAAATCGTCGCTGTCGGTGTATATTGCCTGTTCCTCGGCAATCATATCGACAAATGGATGATACCACACAACTACAAGAAGGCCACCGTTGCTCGTCTCATAGTGGGCCAGACGCCCGAAAGTACCTGTAGTTGTAGGGCATGTGGCTGGGACATCAAAAAATACTGGAGACGCTGGGTTCAATCGCCCCATTCGCTCAAGACATAAAGCCGTTCGATTCCAACTGATCTGGTTAGTCGAGGGTACTCTCTGACGGCAAACGCTACAATGCTTTGTCATTTGCCGAAACTGGCATCAACAGCAACTTACCCACACTTGTTGAAAATGGAAGGTACCAGAGGTCCAAAGGCTTTCGGGGCACTGGGAGCGGGTCATTGGTGAAGGAGGATTGTCTACTCCAAAGCTGAAATATTAACTTTTTTTATAGCTAATGTCTCTGCTTCGTTTTATTCAAATATAAAACCGGCGGCGGCGACGTTTGAATGGGATGACCTAATATTAGAAGGTTGCGAGATGGTATAGGCTTCATTGTCCATGATTTTATGACTTTACAAGCTCCACAACAGTCGCGTGTTTTCAAGTGGCCTGTGGCAAGGCTTCGCTTGACTTTTCGTATCTTCAGTGGAGCCACTTCGTAGAGCCACTTCACAGCTTAGCGAGGTTTACAGCTTTGCACAACAAATTTTCGAGGCGAAAATCGAATGACCGCTTCAAAGGCAAGTGGAATTATTAATGAGCAGCGTGGGCTGTCTTGAAGACTTAATATGTGCACTTAGCTCTACCAGTGAGTTCGAAATGAGCATCTAATAATTTAAATGAGAGAAAGACAGCGGCAGCCGAGACTCTCGTGCAAGCCGCTCACTCCAGTAATAATGAGAAGAATCGTATTGAAAAGGGGGAGAACTGCACCTTCTTCGGAAATGCATTCCATAATCGACATCGTCGTTTCACTATAGCAGGCAAACTGTTCGTTTTTGGGGTTCACACAATGGACCGTAGTATGAAACGGAGTCAAATGGGCCCTCTACTTTCACCGGAATATCGAAAAGCCAGCCAGCGTTGAAATAACTGACCTCTGAGCACGGTAAGCAGTGCGTAGTGTTGGCTTGAAGCTGGCAGAATAATTTGATTAACATCGGAAAAGGAGCAAAAGGTGGACAAAACGATGCAAACCCGGCACGAGCTGGCTTGAACGTCTTCACTTTTCGCGAAAAGTCAGCAGGTCTGGTTCAGTTCGATAGTGCACTGCCCTGGATTATTGTGCACGTTTTGCATGGCAATTTTTAGTTATTGTTTTTCTAAATTCCCGGTGGATGAATGCATTTCACGCATTTTGTGTATTGCTACCCCTATTTGTGTTGAGTAAAACACGGAAACAAACAAACTGCGATGACGCAGCGCGTTACACGCACGCATAGGTGGCCGACAACGGCACGCCCTCATGCTGTGGCAGCTATAGTGTAGTTCGTTGCGGACGGTGGTTGGGCGTGTCAGTGTGGGCTGCGCTTGGCGCGGTGCCAAACTCGTTCCCCACCACCTGTTAAAGCGAACAAATGATATGACTGTATCGTATAGTTAGTATTACCGGAATTCTACCACTTTTGTCGCATGCACGCTTCAACAAGAAGGCAGAGAACGGCTTCGACGGGGTGACACACTCATACTGGCTGACACGCCCAACCGTCCGCAGTGAACTAGAGTGTATATCTGCCAACTGAGCGGCGGTGGTTGGCGCGTGGGCGTCCCGGGTCGGTATGTGGGCGCTATATAGGGTACACCTGTTGGAATTATTGTCACGTAAGCTCACTGCTGCAAATGCGCTGAATATCGCGATTGAGTGATTGAACAGCAAAATGTAAATAACATTCGCAATTCAATAGGAGCAATCGCTTCAACCGCCATGCATTCACTTGCCATATCGACAGAGGCCAACTATCAGACAAGCGAATAGATTCACTATCACCGATGGCGTAAACAGGAGGAGAATGGTGTGTGCCTCATTTTATATGATGATCTATATTACAACTCCGGCTCTGATTCTTATTTTCATATCGATATGGACGGCTGCGTTAGCCGTACACTGCTCCTCACGATCCCCAATCAGGGTAAATGGCCTCGTTCCTTTTTCATATCAATAGATTTATCATGATTTTTTGTAGGCAGTTGCTGACTCGTCCGCAGAAAATACCCCTCCCAAGGGTGGTTCCCGCTTTGCTTCTACTCGTTCACCTTTACGAGGGCGGCCTTAGGATCATGAAGAAAGTCCCCCCGCTGCAATTTCCACAGCTGGAAATAAGCAAAGGTGGACTTTGCGTGTGTCATCTGGTTGCTCACCCTTTCAGAATAAGTGCGGAGCTGGGCAGGGGTTCAGTCTCAAAACATTATTTTGCAACTGAAGAGCACAAAGCCCACCTACAAAATGATCGCCCTGGGGCTTACAACAGGCAGGAAAGAACGCGAAAGGAAAACACTCCATACATCCGCATAATAGTCCAAAATCATCGTGAGAGGCCGTCTGCTGCTTTTCGCTGAAGAACAGTGAGGTGCATCGCACTTTGAGGAAACAATAGCGCTATCAGGCGAACGTTCAGAACGGTTGTATATAAGCCTAAAATGCCAACCCGGATAATAACGAGTGCGCCATAGGAATAATGCAGCCGCTGTAGCCGAAAAGTCAACGACGCATTTGATGAAGGACTACCGATCGTACCGCATGCAATTGGTATAAACTCTTTGAGAAGTGCTCGAAGATTCGGCATTGCTCGCCGCCATTAAAGAAAAGCATACACCACCGCACGGGATTTGGCAAGCAGGTTCGGGTGCAAGCATGTGACGGTTGAAAACTGACTTCACGCTCTTGGATGCTGAAAAGGAAGTTTTGACGAAATGGATACCTCATCAGTTGACCGACGGCATGAGGATGGCCCGCCTGACTATCGTTCAATCTCTTCTCTTCCAGCCGCATCGCAAAGAGTTTCTTGAGGACCTGATTACTGGAGATGAGAGCTGGATCTTCTACGATGCCAACACCCATCGTGCTGTTTGGCTTCCGCACGGTAAAGAAACGCTAACGCAGCCGAAGTCGACCCCCACCTAAGATAGGTTATGCTCTCGTGTTTCTGGGATTTCAAAGGAATGCTTTATTACGAGTTGCTACCGCAGGGCAGGACTATCACCGCTACCGTGTATGCTTGTCAGCTTCAGAAATTAGCGGATGCTATCAAAGAAAAGCGCTCAAGAAGAGCTACCGTTCACCTTCTGAATGACAACGCATGGCCTCATTCGCTTCGACGACTCGTAAAAATTGATGGAGCTCGGATGGCATCCTGTTGCACATCCATGCACATCCACCCTACTCTATAGACCTCGCGCCGTCAGACTATCATTTGTTCAGACCGCTCAGAACTTTCTTTTCTAAGAACCTTTGTTAAATATAATGATGTAATTTCGGCAGTCACCGAGTTCTTCGACTCCCAGACTCCAGCATTCTGGGAGAAGGGGATCGGTGATTTGCCTTTAAGTGGAGCAGTGTTATTGTTAATGACGGTGATTATATTGTTGATTAATTGCTATCCTACTATATATAATCCGCTAATGTTTGTCTGTTGGTGTGTGTGTGTTTGACCGGAAATTCATAACTTTCTTCAAAATAGCGATAAAGCGCTCAAATTTATAAGTGATGTAGGGGGTCGGGCAGGAACATTATTGGTGGGTGGCAGGAAGTGATAACAGTTGAGAAGAGCTGATGCGGCCTTATCAGGGCAAGGTGAGCAAATTTATAACGCGCGTCACATCAAGCTAGCAGCGTTCCGTTCAAGACAGTAAAATAGGGGGCAGATGGAAACATAATTGCGGGTGGCAGGACGTTATAAAGCTGAACACACAGTACCATAAAGACCTAGAAGGGAGGGAGGTCACCTACCTTCATAACAATCCGCCACAGCAAGCTACTAGGAACGCTTGACTCCCAAGCCAACAGTTAGATAAGTGAGTCAGGCGTGGAACACTTTTCGTGGTGGCCAGGACGTGATAGCAGCTGATAAGGCACCACAGAACTTTTTTCGAAAGAGGGTGCCCCTGAAGTTCATAGCACAAGTTGTAGCGACACTTGGGAACTGCTTCCAGCAAGTCATTCAGGAACATTGGTGAAGAGGGATAAGTGTGATATTGTGGGAACAGAGCTCTATGAGGATCCGTATCTGTTTGCATCCTTAATCTGCCCTCAGCCGTGAACCTTCAGCTGCGGCTGCCAAGAAACAATGCGTCAGAGCTTGAGCAGACGTCCAAGTCCATCTATCCCTGAGTGCATATAGTGGCAGTCATCTCGACCGTAAGCCCTCTCGAGTTCAACGAAATTCAACTAAGCCCTGGAAGTGCCTCAACGACATCTTAATACCATAGGAGGAAGGTGAGGATCTATTTACACTATGATAGGGCGTGCTTTATACCATCGAAAGTCTTATCAACCGCTAAGTTGTCCTTGTTTCAACGGATGGTGACGTGTTTCTTTGGAAATGGAATTAGCACCAGACATTTCACGCAAATTTCATTTAAACATTGAGAAACATAACGAAATGCTATCCAAAAATTGTAGCCGGCGCAATCGTGTTTGGGGGTCCGGCCTACAGAAATCCTCAGTCAGCGCATCTAGTACCATTACCATAAGCAAATATGGCGCAGTCGAGCCCAAGCTGGCGTTCATATAAAGAAGAATAAATGCCCGTTCGGAAAGCGCGGGGAAGTTTCTCATGACCTCTTCCTCTCTTGTCAGTACATTCCTCCCTCTCTTGCGCTCTCCATTACGAATTCAACATGCGCCCAGAAGTTGCATTCACTCGAAAATCCATTGTCAAAGCTCTACCTTAGCTATTAGCCCTTCATGCAATGACTGAACTACCTTGCATGAATCACCAGTCGGCCATCGCGCAGGCTGACGCCGAGCCTCTCCCTTTTCATTGACTCGGCTTCGCCCGAGCTGGCCTGCTTTGCCAGGGCGCTCCAGAATGGTAACGAACTCTTCCTAATTTGTTGCGCTGCTCATACAGCTCAGTGTCGAATCATAAACAGAAACAAAGCAGATCCTGTGAATCTGCCCACTCCTTAGCAAACCTGTATAACTTGCGGTCACAGGCCATAACGCCATACAATTACATTAGACTACTCTATATTATACAAACTGCAGTCGATCAATACAACGCTGCTGAAGTATAATTAATTGTGGGTACTATACTCCTTTCTTATCAGTCTCATCAGCGATTGAAAGATCGAAAGAAAGTTCTCAAAATTTTCCTATTCCCCTTTCAGGCGGTGCTACACCCCCCCTCCCCCTAGTCGAAATCGACATATATGTCAGTAGGATATGGGATGAGTCTCATTTTCTAGTCCCTATCAGCAGAAGCGTGATGCTACAAGGAAAGTTAGCCGACTGAGCCTTCAATACTTTAGCAGTGAGTGCCGTCATAGATGTCGCTGAGGAATTGTCGCCCTTATCCTTGTCTATCAATCATAAGAGTTGCCTGTCCACCCCGTCAACAATGTATCACTAATACTCTATAATTTGGTAGTGTAAAGGCTCCAGCACTTTGACTGAAAAACAATTGCAACCTTATCCTTATCTGCCACTATCAGCTGTTATCACTTCCCGTCACCCGCTGTCGCCGCCCCCACCTCCCTCTTCATATCATTTGCTGGAATTAACGCCTAGCTGATGCTGCGTCTCGCGTTATGGATATGGTGACCTTCCCATTCTAACTTCCCTTATCAAATCTTATCAGCTGCTACAGATCCTTGTCACCCACCAATGATTATCCTGTCCATAGCCGTATATCATAGCCTTAAACAATACTTCAGTATTCCAGTGTTGCTGTGACCTGCGCTATGAACTCGGTGACCCTCCTGTTCTGACGCCTCTTATCAGAACTTATCAGCTGATATCACTTCCTGCCACCCACGAACAATGTTCCCGTCGAAGCCCCTATACCACTGCTTGGAATCAACTTCCTACAGCAATTGGGACGGTCGGCTGATGATTTCGTGACAAGCAGGCTCATCACACACACGGACAGACAGCAGACTTAGCGCATTAAATAGTAGATGGTAGCAACGAACTGGCCAGTGTACTTCCAAAAACCCTGCCAGAGTTCGAATTCAGTATCTATCAAGCTGCCATTTCCCGCCCCCTGAATGGCTCTTCGGTTTCCAAGGACTCATCCCTTGCTCCTATTATTAGAGAATAGTGATTGCTAGAGTGCTAATACTCAAAATAATGCCGATAACTCCCACTTAAGAAAGCAGTTTTCGGAACACTTCAAAGTGTTATCATAAGAATGATAAGTTATTAGGCAAAAGTTTCGACAGCAGAATGGATACGAGCGGCAAACTGGAATTAGCTCCTCACGCTCTCTGGTCTAATGGTTAACCCTCCATGCCAACAGAGCCGCTTGTATCCATTTCAAAGGTTAATGGCTTTTGTGAAAAAAGCGCTGCCGGTCTTATGACGCTTAACCTGATGAGCCAGTTAGCCGATATTAGCGGTAAACCGGAAGCTGAAAGCTTATAGAACTCAAATTTGTCTCAGTAGGATAAGTGGCTGCTCGACTGCCGTCTGTGCTTCAAAGGTTACCACGAGAATGATGAGTTAACACAAACAATGGTAGAACAGATTGAGTTGAGAGTGCGAAAAGGGCCTTAGGTGTGTGTAGCGCACTCGCCCGGAAGAGCGGTTTCGAGTCTCACATGGGGTCAACTTCAGCACCATGAATTTGCATCCTTGTGATGAGTGCCAAATGAAAGTAAATACACTACGTGAGGCAAGCCAAAAAGACAGTCAAAGGAGGAGACAAAAAATGGTCACAAACGCCTCCCATAAAACTCTCTCAAGAGCATCTGCACGAGCAAAGGGCAAGCAAAGCAGGTGATCGGACGACAGTGGATCACCGATCGGAGAGTGGTGTTGAGGTCAATATGGTCGTCACAGTTGATCACAGCTGATTTTCTACTAACTACAACATCTCTTCATTGCGGGATTCCCTTTTCAAATACTACATTATTTTGCACTACTGCTGCTCCACTACCTTGAAACACTACACCTCATAATGTTCGGAAGGTTTCTGACCATAAAACAAAGAAAAGTAGTATTAGTAAATTAGGGCAAATCAATGTATTAGGTTGACCGGAAAGTTTCCCGCCATTGAATTGGTGAGGAATCCAACGGCCAAGCTTTGCGACTTTACCAATCTTCTCCAGCCCAGATTCAACAGTTGATTGGGCATGGCCGAGCATCGCTGCAAGTTCCCTGGTAGTGGCGTACGGATCCTCTTCCACGGTGGATTGCAGCAACTTCAAGTCTAACTCCATCGGCCGGCCGGACCTTGGAGCATCTTGGAGAGAAAAATCTCCTTTCTTGAACTTGGCCATCCAGGTCTTGCACGTGTCGTAAGAGATAGCGTCAGCGCCATATGTATCCACTATCTTGGCTTGGGCTTCCTTTGCGTTTAAGCCAGACTGATGAAGGAAAAGAAGACAGT
>MU943786.1:0-14176 GCA_036418165.1 Cooperia oncophora | reverse complement strand
TGAAAGTCCGCTGAAAGAGGTCGTTTCCGCTGAAAACGCTTGGGCGTGTCAGGGAGTAGGTCTAGCGGGCGCCAGCCCGCTCTTCATCAACTGTTATAGCGGATGAGCGGAAAACGATTAGTGGGAAACGGGCTGGCGCTGCGCGAAACCCACTCCCTCTTGACACCCTTCCCCCAGCGTCTATAGCGAAAACGACTATATGTCATCCTGGGCAATGATATTTATGGTGCCAGAATTTCGAACGCAATGAAAGTTTCAGCTGCGGGTTATGGTGGACGTTGCTCGAACGATAGTGGTGCTAGTGAAGCGATGACCACGACATCCAGCTCAAGCACTCCGACTCCGGTTAGACGATCGCGCTCCAATCATGACGGTATGCTGAAATGCCAGTTCTGTCCGAAGAAATGGGCTGATCAGACTGCGGTTCGTATTCACGAATCCTATCGGTTTTATTGATTATATGGCTATTCTATTGCTTTTTCAGTTACATACACATATGGCAGACTGTCGAATGATGCGTGGACACGAATGTGCACAGTGTGGGAAACGGTTTAAAGTGAGAGATTTCAAATCATGTATTATTCCTGCTTGCGAATAGCGCCACCATAGTCATGACTGAGATCCCATTCGTCACACATGGAACACAAGCGTGCGGTCGCGAAGCAGGTTAAAGACAGCCCCCGCGCTCGAGTAGTACATGGTCGTCCTTCCTTGTGCAAGTAGTACAGCCCCCAAGCTAGAGACTGTCCCACTCTCGCGACTCCACAGCGAGCGAGGAGCGAGCTACAGCCGCTGAAAGTTCTAGTTCTAACGCCCGCCCAGTTGGACCGCCCACTTGCTAGATGCCCTCTGACGGAGAGCCGCTCAGTTGTTCTTTGTTGGGGCGGCGGGCATTAATCGGAATTGCATGTCCTTTTTGCTGACCGCGCTCGTGCCCATAATAATTCTGCTCTCCTTTATTACATTTTATTTAAGGAGCACATACAGTCAACTCCAACCCATCTTGCAAGGTAAAACGCGTAAAAATCACGAGCGACCCAATTTTCGTGGTGCAAAAGCTCGACGCACCACACTACACTAAAAGATGCACGCTACCGTAACGCAGCTGGCTTTTGAAAGTTTTCTTTTTTTTTCAAGAGTTTTTCTTCCGAGTTTTTGTTGTTTTTCGTATTCTTTTCATTGCATTGGATGATATCCACTACTGGGAGATGTGATAAAGGATTTGTGAGCCAGGGGTTGCACAGAGACCGCAGGGCTGGCTATCCACTGACACTCTAGATCGCGGTAGCTGTCCTTAATTTTCTGCTTAAATCGTGGTCAGCGGTTTCCAATCTTCCCGTGCGTAGCTTTAGCAGTGAAGAAGACTGGGGAGGCACGCAGTTTATTTGAAATCGCCCAGGGTCCTGCATCCGTCCCCGTTTCAAAAGAATGCAGCCGTATGCGTCGATTTATTCTGAAAATTCCAGGCTCGCGGTGGTTTACAACAACATCTTCGCATTCACTCGAACGACCGACCGTATGCTTGTCATTTCTGTGCGAAGCGATTCACTCAAAAGAGCCATGTAGACCAACACGAACGAATACATACCGGTAAGTTTTGGAATTACACTCTGACAAAGTTACGGTGTCAAAATATTTCCCACAATTTTCTTTCTGATTTTGGGTGTAACCACGACGACAGCATTCGTCCACATTCACATGGTCTATTGAGATCTGAAGACGGTAGAGCCTAAATGCCTTCTGTGGGTGATTAACCGAGTTGAAAAATAGCATTCGGTTCAGATGCAGCGCAGAACGACGCCTAGAAAAAGAGAATGCACGGGTCCCGTCTCCATACTTCGGTCGCGCTGTCTTCAAGGTGAAGCACTTTCGTCGATACCCGGTTCCGCAGAGGAATACGCGCTCAGACAACAATCAGAACGCAGGAAAATAGAATGTATGACTGTGGCGCGTTTGTCTGGGGCGGCGGTAGCGCGAGCGGTGTATGGAGACGCTCCGGGAGCACTACACCCCCAGCCAGTTCTCTTGGCAACGTTGACCGAAGTAAGTCACATACTACTGTACAATCTTTTCTCCTCGGACACTGCAGGTACCAGGATCCAAGAACTAAAGCTGGTCTTTAATTTCAGCAAGGGGGTCAGCTCATGAGAAAAGGAAGGCATACCCGGAGTGGGCGACGTGTACCGAAGTAGGCGGGGCCAATGTCAGACCCATGAATGGGTCCCAAAGTGAAGGCAACGATTCAGAGTAGTATCACTCAGAAGCCCATGGTTCTACAGAAACGAACTTTGACATAACTGGTTCTGAGCTTACTTTATTAACCTTATGTGTCACACCTACACTGAAGGGTTCTTATTTTCTTTCTTTTTGTTTTTTTTTTCTTTTTTTTTTTTTTTTTTTTTTTTTTCTCAGCCACTTCGATGTTCAGCACTCGCCACTGGCTTAATCAGTACAAAAACAGTCTAAGGAACATTTAATGCGGCGCAGTTTGTCGACGGGGGGCATTTTGCTTTCCATAGATGTGTCGACCCATCTAGGCAGCCGTTTCTCGAGTTGACACGTTTTAGGTGGCTAGACGATCTTAGTTCAGCTTCACAAGAGTTCACAGGTTTTACCAGAGTGAGATTTGTAAACCGGAACTAGGGAAGCAATGATAATACGAACTGCCCCCCGTCGACAAACAGCTCCTGCCACTATGCCTGGTGTTCGCAGACATTTATTGCCCGCTGCGAGCGTTTACGACAGTCCGATGATCTCTGTCATCGGTATTGGCGCGTTTTGGCGCGCGCGATATCGCAAGGCGGACGCATGGCGGCCTTTTGCACATGATGAGGTCACGTGTGAGCCTGACAGCTGGCGAGATCTGGCGCTGGGTGTGCTCAAGCCAATCCACCGGTGTTTAGCCCTATCGCTTGACAGTGAGTCATGACCATGGATGACGTATTCTACCCGATGGTGAAATGAAATCTCCTAATTTCAATATAGTGTGTGGGTAGTGGTGAAATTTACTAATAATTAAACGACTTAGGTGGTAATTCAGACAAGAACCATAAACTTCTATGTGTAGTAAGTATTGTCGTTATGTCATTAAGCAGTGTTTTCAGGAGCGAAACCGTTCTCGTGTCAATACTGTGGTCGAGCATTTCGACAACGATCCCAGCAACTTGGCCGAGCGAAGCCGACAGTTATTATGCGATGAGCAACAACAGTGGTCAGATGGCCACACCGCCATCCACTCAGCAACAACCAGCGTCCTCTACCCCTTCGCCGCATCCCCAGCAGCAACAACGGGAACTGTTACGGAACGAGGTGGGAATAACGGATGTACTTGTATTGTTTCGGTCGCAGAACACGACCGCAAGGCAGTCGTCCGGGGTGGGCGAGTACGCCCACCGGATCGGGTGGGATTGAAAAGTCGAGCCTTTATAGCCCGTTGTCTCTATTTTTGAGGTCAGCAATGAGTCCTAACATGTCTTCGCGCATCAGCAAGTCTTCCATAGAATTGGTGGTAGGCATAGGTTTGGTGAAAGTAACACAACGTCCTTCATGAATTGGAGTGAATGCTGTGATAGTAAGGGTTGGGGAGGGGGGGGGGCGGCGACAGTGAATGTTAAGGTCACGCCTTTTTTGTTCATCTGTCAGAATGCCTTGGCACACTTTAGCGCCGCAGAATCTTATTCGAGGTCGTTTGATGTGCACGTCTGGAACATTCTTTTGGAATTAGAGTAAAATTGTTGAGGTTGAAAGGTGTGGTAGAATGTCATGGCACTTTTACAGCCCATACCATTTTAGTTTGTTCTGCCAGGCCAACTACACCAGTGACGATGATCGGTCGGTAATCGTTTGGTAGACAATGACAGTACCCTCATCATTCCGTTCAGACTTTGTTGACGCGCTGCAGCGCGTGTCGACGCGCTACCACTGCGAGTGCTCCAGGTGCTATGAAAGGGAAAGCAGCCCTAGAAGAATATCAGTCAAATCCGCTAGTGTTTTGAGAGTGTGTGGAACAATAGGAGGGTACACGTTGCCTAATCACACAATGTGGTCCCATTCTTCTGCACTCTCCCACACAATAGCGGACGGCGCCAATCGATTCCCGTCTATGGCTGGCTGCGTTCCTGTTGTTAGCGCTGGAGCGCGGTTGCAATGGTAGCGCGTCACCGCGTGGTCCAAACAGTGCCTGGGTTGTTCGTCTTCATGCCTCTCCAAGGTACGGCGTGGGCCATTAGTTCTACATTTTTCAGGAATACCCTGATGTGGGGCAATCGAATGGGACTGGAAGCGTCCAGTGCTTTCTATCCTTTAAAAAATCCTCAACTCGAAATTTGTATTACCCAATTCGGAGTTCGAAATCGGCCGAAATACAACAAGAATTCTCACAGATTTTCTTCCTCCTGTATTGATCTGAATATTATTTCATTTTCAGTTCCAAACACCAAATGGTCTAATACAAGAGCTCCAATCTCCGTCGTCAACTTCATCGTCCTTCGTTCTCGAGCGGTAACCAACTGAGCCTCTTGGCATTGGGCCAAGTCACCCCTCCCCTTGTACAAATAGCGCAGTATCGTCATTGCTAGCGTTAAGCAGCAGCAGTCAAATCCCAACGTCTCCCACTTCTCCTCCATCGTCTTCTCAGCATCATTTCAACGCCACCACAAGTCATCTACACCAAGCAGCTGTGGGCCTTCTTAATGGTCTGCATTAGAACGATTAGAATTCAATTCTGTCTAAGCTGCTCTTATCCAGATCGATACAGTCAATAATCGATCGAATATATTGTCACAAAAGTCATGAATACCGTAGATGATAGGATGAGACCTGTACTGGTAAAATTTATACGCTTATGTTCCAATTAGCATGATTCGGCTATTTCCACACCGGTTTCTTTGTTTTTTTTATAGTGATTTCTGATAATTTCGTGTATCGAACCCGGTGAATCGTACCGTGTAGCAGCAGGTTTTTTATAGCCGCCCAATCACATCTAATTCACGTGGTCCAGCTAGTCGTTTCTGTGGCGTGCGTGCGGTTGCGGTGCGGCTCTGGCCGTGCCGCGATATTACGAAATTCTAGGTATAGAAGACCGCACCCACTCTACAGGCTTCGCAAGTGAATAGGGGACGTGAAAATTATGTGACATGGTGTGTTATGCAATCTCGTCCCGGTTCCCAGACTACAGTATCCTGTCGTCTAACTTCATAGTACAGTACCCTAGATTTGTATATGTCCATATTAATTTACCGTTCGATTCGCCCCGTGAAGTGTTTTAGATATAACTTTTTCAAATCTCTTTTTTTGTCCACTTCTATCCCCAATTGACCCCGTTTTTTTTTCTAGGCGCCTGTTGTTTTTCTTTCGTTACCAGTGGTTTCTATGCGCATTGATTGGTTTGAGTCAGACGTTTTAACGTACATATTTCTGATGTATGAAGCAATGTGAACGCCCAAGGCATTTTATTTGTATTTCTATTGTTTTTTCTTTATTTTTTTAGGAGCGAATTGATGTTCCTTTCAACTGCTAGTTTTAGCTTTAGATTGTATTGTAATGTGCGCCTTTTCTTTGAAACAAAGTTTTTGCGCGTATTTGTTGTTCTAATAGATTGGTAAACGATCCTTAGGGTATCTGCCTCCTGAGGAAGTCAGAAATTTTCACTACAAAGACTTACTGATTTCTAATAATGAGTAGCAGCGCTAGGGAAAAGTGGTAGGAGTTTGGGAAAACATAGGGAAGGTGAGAGGAGAGATGGGTGAAGGGGGCCATACAGCGTAAGATTTTCGGGAGGAGGCTCGTCCGACGCCATAAATTCCATCCAGTATTGTACCCTGATCGAAGACTTACTGAATCAGCTTAATCGCGGGTATCCATGTTAAAGAATAAGGAAATGGTTGAGGTCATGGAGAGTTCTCACATTTTCACCAAGCATCACCTTTTCCAACGTCGGTTACGAACAAGGATGAGCTTGAAGCATTCTTTACGAAATGGAGAACTTCTACAAGGGAGACCATACCTTCTTCAAGGTCATCGTCCGCGATTCCAACGCTAATGGTAAGATCGAGCCCCGGAAGAATGGCTGAAACTCATTGGGGCTCACGGAATAGAGTGCAATGAGCAGGATGAAAAGGTGTCTGATTTATCATGTCGACCCATACTATTCACGATATCTCCCACTTCCAGATGCTAGCTCTACTCTGTGCGCTCTACATGAGTTTCGTCGTGGTGGACAATTTCATAACGAAATCAACCAGTTTCCCTTGAACAACGTCGCTGTTGTTCTTAGGGCCTAAACGGGATCGGCCATCCTCTTTTTTGCATAAGGCTCTGTTTTTCTATGCGATGAGAGAGAGAGCCGCAAAATTAGGTGAGCGAAGCCCCTGAGAATGTCGAATTGAAATTTTCGCTTCTCTCGCTAGGCACTGGGAGGTTTCCGTTATCGACAACATCGACGAGGAATACGAACGACTTGTCGCACATCTTCACGACTGCGCCAAGAAGTCAGAAAGTTCCAAGATTACCAAGAAGCAACTAAACATTCGGCATCATGCCGAAGGTTACAACAAGGGACAACAACATGTGAGATTAACGCAAGGTTTAATCTCGGATAAACTTGAGCATGAGTTTCCAGTTCAGAGATTACAGAGGTTGGAATTGGCTAGTCAGCATCAAGCTGCACGAGTCGCAGGCATTTATGAGCTGACGCGGGCTTGCGAAGCTATGCAGAGTAGCGATAAAAGAAGAGCTCAAGGAGGAGATGAGTAGTAGTACTTTTGAGCAGCTGACCGGGAAGAGCATCCGCAACGCTTGCCGTGAATTCGCCAACTGCAAGACTAAGATGACCGGCCTCCGACATCGACGATGCAAATCACGCAAGATGGAACGGAGAACGATCATCGTCCGCGACTTGCTAGCTCTATTTTTTGACAGCATGCCCATCTGCCATCGTACAGCTTGGAGAGATGGAGTATCGCTCATTTTTTCAGTTCTTCTTGCCGGAAGTGGTTACGCCACTCCCGTCGGTGAAATATTCGTAGTGGCACCCGAACATATGAAGAACCTTTCACCAGTTCTCAACCAAATTTCTGTCTCAACTCTTAGCGTGCTACCTGTCGTAGAAAACCAGTAGGACCGTGTTGCTGTACAAGAAGGGAGACCCCGCCCGACACTGGCCATTATAGATCAGTCTGCCTGTTGTCTGTAATCTACAAACTCTTCATATGATTTATCCTGAACAGGATTCGCAGAACCCTAGATGAAAGACAGCCATGCGAGCAAGCGAACTTGGAGATCCAGCACGATGGATCTCATCCACACATCTCAATGAAGCTCACCGAAGTATCGCGGGAGTACAAAATGCCCTTATGTCTCACTTTCATCGACTTGAAGAAAGCCTTCGGCTCCTTCGAGAAAGAAGCGTTCATCGGACTTCTGAACAATTAGGATTTTTCTATCAGAACATCAAGATTATTTGCAAGCTCTACAGCAATTTCAGGGCCACAATCTCACCATTCTGCCACATAAATAATATGGGTGTCATTCAGCAGTTCGAAGTTTAACGATTAAATTATGAGCTTTGCGTGGCAATAGGACTGGATGCACCTCTGCCCTTTGCAGAGCTGATATCGCAGGGCAAACGCCAATGCGTTTTTGATGATCACAAACGGGGGGGGGAGGCATTTCGACCGGCGAAAGGAGGGAGGGCGTCCGTATTGTATCGTTGTTGGGAGAAGGACTGCCAAGGATCTATACAACTACTATTTCCGACCGATAGTTGAAGATGATAATCAAATCTTTCGCAATACTCAGAAATATTCGACAAAATGATTCTTCAATCCTGTTGAAGCTCTACAAAGCCTATGTTGTCCCCATACTTGAATATGGTTCGCAAGTATGGAGTCCCTACACCAAGAAACTTCAGGCAAAAATTGAGAGGGTCCAGCAAACTTTTACTAGAATCTTGATGTACCGGTGTTATTCCGACCCTGCATACCCAGAGAGCTTACCCAACTATAGGAAACGCTTACGGCTTTTTAACCTTAAATCATTATTGTCAGAAGGGTGTTTATGATATGTCTGCTTCCGAGAACTGAAAAAGGAGAGCTAGAGATTGAAACCCAGTAAATACTGGGTGTTCAGACCAACAAATGGCCGCATTTCTTCGCTGTCTTTGCAGTGTCCTAAACTGAAGGGAAGGCATCGAGCCCAGGTTCTTTAATTCACTATTTTTTCGAGGAGCGAGATGGCTCCAGTCTCTTCCACCAGACCTGCAGAGGGCGCCTAACATCTATGCGTTCAAAAGTAAATTGAAGAAGGTTGACCTAATGAGCTTGATAGGCATGCATGATTTCTGAGAAGACTTAAGTTCTGGAGTGGTTTCTTACTGTGGCGTTGTATTTGTGTGGGGATTTTTTTTTTGTTTTGTCTTTTTTTATACACCTTGGATCTTTCTTTTTGTGCACTATAGAAACGTGTTAACATGTAGTGCATGATAAATAAATAGATAAATCAATCTGACGACATTCTCGCCATTCTCCTCCCCCCCTCCACCCCGCTCGACAGCAAAGAAAAACCAGATTTCGCGGAATTTCGGAAGAACTGGGGGAAAATCTGGGAAAATTTCCTGTTTCACATTGGGTATATTAACTCCACACTCCTTTTTTTTCTCGGAAAGAAATGGGAAAAGGTAAAGTGGATAAGCGGAAGTTAAGGAAAATCTTGGGAAGTTGTAGGTAGGCATTGGGCAGGAGGCGGTCGTATTTTCCAGGAAATGATCATGAACCCGATGGCGTGCTCCCTGGTGATGATTCGAGATTCGCACGGCTAGCTCGCAAATCCCAGTATGGTTTCACCGCCAGCTGCTCCAACTAATGTCAATGATATTCCGTCTCAATTTCCGCGCGAGATCAGTCGAGGCGATCCCGAAGCGGTGGCGCGTTCTCACCGCTAAACGGAACACACGTTGGCATCAGCAGAATTCAAACTGGCCGCGTTCACGCAGTGATAAGTTGAAGTATGCTGTTGCGGCGGTGCACCGTTTGGCGGCGTCGCGCGATTCGAGCTATCTAATCAAGCGGCCCGACCGCGCGACAACAGCGCGATGGCGAAGCATGAATGCGCTCCTACCATATCCTTAAGCCATCCAAACGTGCTCTTGGTGTCGGAACACAGACTAACATCAAAACTGTGCGCGCACGGTGACTCGAGCACTGCTTCTTGGACCATCCATCGCAGCAAGGTATTCCATTCTTCCGCGGCTGAAAACTGGTGCCATCTTGGTTGGGGTATACTTAATGGGAGACCACCGCTAGTCGTTGTGTGTGCCAACTCGTCTGCAGCAACCCACCACGATTGTGGAAGAAATTAGAATGCACGGCACATCCGAAAAGAGTTTTATCATAGCCAATAGCTACATCCTTCATTGCGCTTGCACTGTTTGCAGCAGCTCCGCCTTTCCAGCTGTTGCTATCCAGAAGTAGCGTGTTTCTCAACGGAAACATTTATTCCAATGATCCGTCACGTCAAGATGTGCTTAGCACTACAAGTATGTGTTGAATGTACACGAGCGATCAATCACAGAGAGCAAACAGATAAGAAAAAAAGGACAAAAATTAGATCAGTGCACAAGAAGCATTTAGTAATCACAAAGAGGCTTAACAATACGCAATTCCATCACTTCACTAACATCAATACCACTGAAAGGAGTGGTGTCGTTGAATGGTGGTTTTGTGGGTCCGTCAATGACTGGCGGGAGTTCATCACCAGCTGACAACTTCGTAGCCGGGTCCGCCGATGGATCAGCGGCAGGGGCGGGCGGCGCTGTCGTCGCTTTGCTTTCTTCAGCTTTTTGCTTGGCGATGATGTATAGTCGAGCAATACCTTCGGGGGAGTTCCCTAAAAGCATACGATTTTCAAGAACAACTTTTACTTCAACTTTACTTTCAACATGAACGAGAAAAAAGAAGAGCAGCAATCACGGACGTCGGTATTATGGGCCCGTTGCGGAGTGGAACACTCTTCGGGAGAGGGTAACGAAACTCGTATTCCCACCTGAAATTGGGAACCTCGAAATTTTCTGCTGGTGCTGTTCGGCTTAGTGGGGCTTTTGGTGGTTCCCACCGATACCCCCCCCCCCCCCGGGAGATCTGTGAATTCCTCTGAAGCGATGCAGTAGCACGAGCCTTCGCTTGCATTCGACAAGGATCTACACGTATTGCAAAGATGAGACGCGCAGGTTGACAGTAACTAGTGAGCGGGACTACCAGGTTGAGAAACCTCCGCGACTTCCCCCTCCTCACCCTAACCTGGTTTGACAGTTATTCCAATCGCGCTGCTGGGGCAGAGACGATGCAGCGGTTGGTACTTCGAGCAAATGCGCCACTAAAAGTGGAATCTTAGGACAACCAAATTGCCACCTGTGCAAGATCGATCATTTCGTAAACCAGGTCCCCTTGGCAGGGAAGTGGCACGATAAATCACGAGACCACAGGATGATACGCCCACATACGGAAAGTAACTGTGTAGCTTAAAGGCACAGTTCGCGACCGCAAATTGCGGGAAACGGAACTCAAATAGGCACAAAAAGTGCTAAGTATCTGATTAGCGGAGAAAAGCAGCAGAAAAAGCAGTCCGAAATGTTATAGAGAAAGATAACATAGTGGCTACTAGCTAGTAGCTAGCAGCCGGTGAGGGTCGGCATGGGCCTAATTAGTCAGCTTCTAGCGGAGCTTCTTGCGTTTTTCACTTTTGAAAGAAAACGCAGCCTCTCAAAAATCGCCTTCCGGGATGTACCGACACATTTGAGCAGCGTCATAGCCTTTTTTATCGCGAATGTGGCCTTTAATGCGCTGGGGGCCTTTTGCTGCCACGATATATTTCTGCCTAAAACGAACCTTATTGGTAGAAACTAACGGCCCAGGGGTTTGGTCAGTCCACGACTCCTAACACTCGCCTGTGGACTGTGAATTATGGACATCAACTTATACAATCTAGGCCCCCAACTATAGGCTGAAATTGTACACGATCTAGACTATGTTCCATCTATTTCATCTGGGCACACAATCGTGGTACTGTGGGCTTCTTCCTGTTCTGATCGAACGCAGAAACGCCGCCTGCTGATCTTATGAGGTCAAGTAACCGTTGGAAACTTCTCGTACATGTTGAACTGGCAGGATTGTGTCCGGTGCAGCAGGAGGAATTTCCGAAGCAACTGAAACAATATCCGAGAATTCTTCAGATATTCGAGATTTCTGCGAGAGCCTACATGCGCGGCCGCGTCGCATTTTTTGGAATCTGTCGGCTACAGTAGATATTTTTAGCCACTCTCGGTTTTTTTTGGCTGGGAGCTGCACACTAAATGATTCCGTGTCTGCGATGCGACGGTTGTCACGTGTATGCCCTCATTAGTACAAAGTTTTTAGAGTATGAACGATGGCCATGGCTTGATTTTTGGAAAATTGAAACCAAAGGCGATAAATTCTGAAAATCAGTTTGTTCTCCCTGAGTTACAGGAGTAATTTGTCATCTTAACAGATTACCTGTGGTGTCGTCAGCTGATCGTCGTACGTGTCGAGCAGATGATAACCCGCATAGTAAAAAGATGTGAACGAACGCTTTTGACATTTTCTAAAGAACAATTTCAATTACTATAGATTACGGTGGGTAGCTAACACATTACCGTAATGAGCTATAACATCAAGTATAGTATAGTAACATTATCGAAAAGAGAATGAGGGGCAGCTCGGCGACGGGAGGGGGGATTTTGCACTTTTGCAACAACTCATCGACCTGTGGACCCGAAGCCTTTTCTTGTAAAGACTAATTTTGTCATGGCGGCTCGACGAGCTTGCTCCAGCTTCACAAAATTCACAGGTTATCCAGGGTGAGACTTGTAAACCGGAACCAGTAAAGCAGCAAAAGTACAAAATTACAAAATTCCCCCCCCCCCCCACTGTCGCCGAACAGCGCCGGAAATGATATTGGGTAGTTGAAAGAATTCTCCCACTCGAAGGAGAACACAAAACAAGAATAACGATGAGTTGATTCATGTGAACTTATGAAAGTTTGTACCGAAAGTTCAACGAGTCATGTGCTGGAGGCTGTGTAGCCAGCATGACTCATCGTTCACCCCTGGCACGACAACGAACTGGTCTCATTAGTTGGAACTCCTCCCACGCCCCCCCCCCCCATCTCCAAGCTGGTGGAGTGCCAAAAAGACGATTTCTTTCTACATATTCCAAATAACTGGCGTTCCTTTCAGAAGGAACTCTTCCTCCTTAATCAACGCGAGAAAACTACTACATCTCAATGTTTCTGATGGGCGATAGAAGGTAGTCATTTTGTATACTCATTTACTGCGCAGTCTACAGTAAAAACTTGGGGAAATGTGGTAACAGCTGCCACGTGCAGGGGGCCCTAGTGAGAGGTTGTGGAAGAGGGCTGTACAGAGGCCTTTCCTTTTGTCGTCATGACACCGCCGTGAGTATCACGGGAGTTCGAAAAAAGTAGGAACGGGGCTATTCCTCTTTATTCCCCCCTTTACGTTTCAATGTTTCTTATTAGTTCAGTAATCCACTAACTCGAAGGTTTTTGCTTGTTTGAGAGAAGAAAAAAAACGAGTATTTGTGGTACATACTGGCAAAGGGTAATATGGCAATACAGGAAGTGCAGATCACTACGTAACAACGAAGAGAGAACAAAGTTTTATTAAAGTATGAGGGTGTCTCTGAAGAGGTGAAGTTTGTCGAAGAGACGCATCAGCGCTATTGTATGATGTTGCGTCGACTACGAGAAGGTATCCGATTCAATGAAACCGGTGAAAGTATGGAAGGAGCTGGAAGAGCAAATTTTTGAGAAGACCTACATGGACGTACTGCAGGATTGGCGAACCGATTCGCAGGGAAGTGCGACCGTAATCCTTAGAGCAAGCCAGACTGAAGATGTCAAAGAGTACGTGTATCTCGACAGTCTGCTACATGAGGAACAGTTTAGCCGGGGAGCTAGCCAGGCGTGCAAGGCTGGCTGGGTTACATCCAACTCTATAAAGAGCTCCGTGGAGGATACCAGGAATCACTAACTCAGAGCAGACCTCTTCAACGCGGCAGTATTGCCTGCTCTAAGCTAGCGGAAGAAACTTGGAACGGAAGCGCTCGAAAGGCGACCAAAATCTGCCCAAATATCGAATCTCGCTGACGGCTCAACTTGTGGGCCCGACCTTGAGCTGTCAGCGGGATGCGGTGCTTCACGATTCAGAAGTCAGTCATATCGTGAATCAAGGAAATTGTACTTGACATTGACGAAGCAAAACACCGATTTGCCGGGCATATGATGAGGAGAAGGGACAAAGGATGGAGTTCCGCACCATGCGATGGTACACACGTGGACCAGACGTCTCTTAAGATCTCTTGCCCTGAACAACCAAGGCTCAAGACAGAGAACAACGGAGAAGTTGCGACCCGCGCAAATCAGCCGCCATGCCGAAGAACGGGTCGTCTCAGTCATCTAGGTAAGTAAGTAATCGAAGGCATGTTGAAAAACATCAAAGGGCACATTTCGCGACCAGTAGTCGACGTGTCGTAGGTAGTGCGGAAAACAGAAGTATATATGCTAGTTGACTTACTAAAGAGAAACAACGGGGAAACCGTCGGAAGCGCTCTTGGTGATGCCCTTCCTGTTGCATTTGCTGGGGAGACTGCACAGGGGCAGCTAATGGCATATAAGCGAGCAAACCCCAGATATTACAAAGCGTTTCATTTTCCCGTAGATACCAACATGGAGTACTTGTTCTTATGTATGCGAGTGAGCAGCTCTTCTTTTCTTCCAAAAGTTTATACAACGTTTCGAGCCTAAGCCCTTCTTCAGGTCACTGAATTACACAAACTAAAAAGAACCATCTACAGGGGGGGGCAAAAAAAGTCACTTTGCTTCATTGACTTTCGAGGCGCTATAAGTTACACTTTATTGAATTCTGATCGGACATTTCTACCACCATATTAAAGAGCATATTAAATACTATTATGACACTCCGCCACAGCCTTCTGGAGGAGCGCCATCGAGAGATTCTGGCACGCGACCGCGATGTGGTCCCTGAGATCAGCGAGATAGTCGATTTCTCCGCCACCGTAGACCACCCTATTGAACTCCGCCCGAACCGGGTAATTGAGGGGATTCAGGTCAGGTGACCTACTTG
>MU943785.1:0-10501 GCA_036418165.1 Cooperia oncophora | reverse complement strand
GCCTGCCGATAGCTGAGCGATCTGATTGGTCGCAGAATAAAGTACACATGTTAGCTTAGTTGATTTTGGTCTATCACAGAGTAAAGTGCACATCCTAGCTTAAATTGATTTTAGTCTGTCGAAGAATAAAGTGCACATCTCAGCTTAAGTTGATTTCAGTCCATCTACGCCACTTTGACCGCAAATCAGCTGCCATTACGCGATGCACTGCCAGCAACACCGTGCGGCGCCGTTTCCGCTCCGGTCGATCCAGCAATGGCAATGGGAAATCGGTCGTCGGTGGATGTGGCCGCATTGGTTGATCGTGCGATGTCCATCGATGAGCACTTGCAGTCGATGCCAATGCCGTTGACAGGCTGGAATGATCATCAGTTTCGATCGCAAGACGTGAGTAAATAGATCTAGTGATCATTGATTAGAAAATAGTCGGCCAAAAGAAGTTTACGGCTGAAGGTAAGTTTCTATGGTTCAAGTAATGGTAACCTTTTGATTCGCTGTGGATGAGTTTTTCTGAAAGAGTTGCGAGAGCAGTCGTGCAGTATATGAAAAACTGGAATAAGAGCTTAGGTGGGCATCAAAGTTATGATAGAACTGGGCGAAGAGAGACTACGCAAATCTGAGACTTGGCTGGATAACTTGACTTATTTATTTATTTGCTCACTTATTTAATTCCTTATACAAATGCCCTAAAATATCAAAAACATTGGCACCATTTACCCTTTAGGCTGCGTTTATACTTTGCGGCAGCGTAGCGTAGCGCTTCCAGCGTACGCCAGCGGCAGTGTCGGGGAAAGGATAGATATCGATCTAGCGTTCCCAGCGTCACCAGCGTACGCTAGCGTAGCGAGGGCACGGGAAGCATAGCTATCGATCTAGCGCTCCCAGCGTTTCACGAGCGTTTCGCTAGCGTTTGCAGCGGCGGGGCTAGAGTATTTTGTACTCTCCTACTCTTCTATACTCTCTAGCCCCGCCGCTGCAAACGCTAGCGAAACGCTAGTGAAACGCTGGAAGCGCTACGCTACGCTGCCGCAAAGTATAAACGCAGCCTTACTGTCCCAGTCATCGGAAATCGAACCAGTTTATGTCCGACTTTTTTTCCCCATTGGCTCGCATGTTGTATCTTGGGGTAGCTTGACCGCTTACGAACATCATATTTGCCTGGCTCGAAATCTCCTGGCGCCCGCGCCACAGGCGCCGGTGATTTGGGGTATTTTGGCGCCGGCGTCTGTGGCGCGAGCGCCAGGAGGTTTCGTGCCAAGCGGATGTGATATTCGTGTTCAGGAGGTGAAACTACCTCTGCAGAAAGGTTGCCAACGAGTTTGGTGATCTAGGGTTTTTTGGGGCATGCGCCAGGAGGTTTCATGCCGAGCGGATGTGATATTCAAATCAAACAGGTCAAACTACCCTAGGAGACAAATTTCAAGCCAATTCCACGGAGAAAAAAGTCGGTCAAGAACTGGCCGGATTTCGGATGATTGGGCAGTAAAGGGTAAACAGTGCCAAAATATCCAATAATAGTAGAGAGGGATGATAGTACTGTGACTGGCAACGGGACCCTTGATTTTTAGCGCGTCAGAACTTGCAAGTTGCAGCAGGTTATGTCACCTTTGACGAGGCAGTGAGGTTCTCAGCTAAATCGCGTTCCTTAATCCAAAGCACAAGGTACACATGGGCCTCGCTAGCTTAGTCCGTGAAAATTCGAGTGAATTCGAGTGGGACCTGAAGACGAACGGAAAATAGGACCTTAACTGATTTCTGCTTAGCTTCAGGATTTTGAAATAAACTTGATCCGGTGACTCCTTTTTCTACCCCTTCCCGTCAATGCTTTCTCTTTCTTTCGATTCTTCACTAATCTCGCGTATTCTTTTCCTTGATATTGAAGAGTTCACGCAATAGCCACCAGCCGGCTGACTGTTTGCCTTTATGTCTTGAAAGGCAAATTCACGGTTCGACACCACAGGCTCTTCGATTCAAGTCTCTCTGTCTGTCTGTCTGTCTGTCTGTCTGTCTGTCTGTCTGTCTGTCTGTCTGTCTCTCTCTCTCTCTCTCTCTTTCGAATTGCATCGTCACTTTCTCTATCGACCTATGATCAGTAACCTATCAGTCCTCCAGTTTTCAAAGAGAAGTAGAGACTCCCGAGAGTAGTAGGGTACGAAAGGTAAAAGCGCCTTTTTGTTCAGAATTCGCATCTCAGTGACGTCGCACTTCATGAGAAGTGCCTCTATTCAAGCGCTGGCGGCTTATCGGAAAACTCAGTGAATTATTGTATACCGTAATCCTTGGGCAGCTTTTATTTGTTGGCAGAAGGGGTTCATTGCGAATTTTGTAAATCAATGCCGAAAGCATCGTTTGGCTTTTGTTTTCAATTGCTCTGCTTTCTTCAAAAGAAATTTTCTGAAAGCAGCTGTTTTTGGTCGTAAAAGTCACCAAAATTCGTCGCGGAGAGGTTGCTCTCAGAAGCCTGACGAAGATTGTAGTTCTAACGGGCTAAAAGCTGGAAACCAATTCAAAGCGGACAACTGTGACTGACTTATGTCGGTTGAGACCTGTCCCGCGATTATCATATGGGCGGAATTTCAACAGTTGCGCCTCTCTCGTTGTCCTCCTTACTTAACCGCGTTAATAGAAGGGGTGCCTCAATGAGAAACGTGCATCAATTGGAAGCCCCCTCCCATTTTTCCTCCCATCGTATCATTACGGATGCATGGTCAAGTCCCATTCAAAATCATGAAGTCTGTACCCCACGCAATGATCTTTAGTCGATTCGGTGTTCATGCAGTGGGGTCTTATTCGAGTCTTGCATAGTTCGACTAATCACCGATTACTTTGAACAATGAGCTCATTCATTAAAAGAAGGTTCAGTCTATTAGGTTGGTGCATAAGTTCTTACCCCCGACTTTTTTGTAAATATCTCAATAGCGAACCAGCCTGAAGATTAGAGGTATGCACCATCACCATCCACTACTCGACGCCAACGCTCAGGCAGCTTGTCGATTCCATCGTCCCAGAAGGACGGGGGCTGGGACCCGAAGAAGGCCACAATGCCGCACAATCACCACTGTGACATGATTTCACAGTGGTAATTGTGCGGCATTGTGGCCTGCAAATGCAGGGTGGGTGAGTGATAGCTAGTGTGATGAAAGAGTATCATGTACACGTCACGCACACGTGATGACGAAATACCAACATCCATGCAAACGAAATACGGAAGGATCAAAACAGGGGGAAAAAACTTATGCACCAACCTAATAGGTGCAACCTCTGTACTTGGTTGAGAAGGTTCTGTAGTTTTTTTGAACTCACAATACTTGCCCATAATCTGAAGTGGTAAATTCGATAATCGAGCAGTAGTACCCTAGGCATTATTCCTCCCATAGTACCACTCACTTAAATTCCTTCTTTTGTAATGTGAACAGTATTCCCTCCACATGAAAGCGGCTGCTGATTGGAGCACAATGGCAGGAACGCAGGCCATCGCCCTCCGATCTTTCCTGCCGCCGAGGTGACGTCAAAAACCCGCTCGCATACTCGCATGGGTGAGTTGTTTCCTTCTCCGGCATGAGCGAGAGCCCCATGAGCCAAGCACAAGTGAAAATCGTAATGATATCCAACCTTGCATTTCGCCAGACGGCATTGTGAAGCGATAGCATCCATAAGGTGCTCAAGAACTGGCAAGAATTCCACAGAAATGCAATATTTTATCTTATACATTTTTTAATAATGAAAAAGCCTAATTTAGTGACAGATCGTTCTCGCCACCTAAAAGGGTAAGCAACTGCTTTGACATCACCCCATCGTTCTCCGAAAACAGAACTTCCGAGAGCAAGTAATAAGACCATCTTCAAATTATAATTGTACTCATTTCGAGGTAGTAGAGTGCCGGGACTAGTATGGCATATTCTCGATGATCCGGCTGAGCATCACGGTAACAACTTTTCTTCGAAATTGCTCTCCTCGCGTTCATGAGGTTTGCATGGTTCGTTCTGTAAGCTTTGCTCAAGAAGAGCAGTTCAATTGCCTAAAATCTAATGTAATATTGCACGCTTGCTCAATGGTGCCGATGAACTCCTTCTTTGTTGCTCGATGGTCTATCTGCACCAGTTTTATGAACGCATCCGTCGGTCCGTTTCGGCTCTCCTGCCACAAGCCCACTCTCTCTATTTGAGCATTGCACGGCCAGGAATCGATGTGATGGGATGGAAAAGTGCATGTGCAGTGAATTTGCACTCTTGACGCCTATCATTTTTGAACCTTTTCTGGAGAGCATCATCTGTTGTGTTCCCTGCATGTTCTTCTTTGCCGAGTGTCATCCATCTGTGAGGGACTCACTTTTTCATTTCGGCCCATAGGAATAAGAGCATAATCTGTGATGTCTGCTCCATCTTCGAGAACATCGTTGCCAAAGAATTAGAGTCTGGGAACGGACAAAAGTTGCAAAGCACCCTTTCATCAGAAATCTGTTCATAAAAAAAGCGGAGAGAGCTCTTCTGGCTTCCTCTTGAACAGGCACCCCGCTGCAGAGTGCAGATCGAATTGGCCATGGTCATTCGGGGCGAGGGGTAGTTTTGCCCGTGCTCCATGTCCCGTACTTTGTGGGCCACATTGTCTTGTGCGTTCCATCTTGCAACGTCCATTATTTAGTGCAAACTTATTCAGCACCTCATAGCTAGCAAGACCAAAGTGTATATCGCCAGCGAAATGTGATTTAAGAATGAAATAAACTTCGTGGGAAAGACTATTTGATGTAAAAGTGTAGTGGTTATTACAGTACTTGTTATCAAACGATTTCGTGGTATAGCTCCTGAGTAGACATGGAAGGCTGCTTGTGTGAGCGAAGCACCGAACTGGGCAGAAACGAGGCAGCCTATAGCATGGTTGTGCGGAACGCATCGGGGCACGGGTTGTATTTGGTGGCTGAGGGTTGCATTCGGCTTTGAAGGGAAAAAAGAACTTTTTCCACTGTTAATTTTTCTCCACGGGCGTTATACATCCCGCTTTCCCATCCGGAGGTGCCTACCTCGTCCTGCTCAACGTCAGAATTTCAGAGAAATTTGAAGAGTCGTATCAGGGCCCTCTTTTGGGGAACGGTTCCAGAACACTGTTTTACCCAGTACGGTTCTTTCAACGCCCCTTCATTTCACTCATCCCGACGCTTTTCCAGAGCTGGGGTGGGTGGCTACGAGAGATCTCCTTTGACGCCGACAGGCCGCCTGTCTCTGGTGCTTGTTCCACGGCGCCACATCTGTCTAGGTATTTGGGAAGCTCCTGAGATGGACACGCTGGATTGCCGTTCGGAGTTCAACGAAAGGTTCCTTTGTATGAGACCAGGGGAAGGAAGGCTTCCCACCAGGTGGTGTGTGAAGGCGTCGCCTTAGGCACTGAGCTTCCCACGCAGAAGTCCAAGATGGTGCTTTCTAAATGGACCTGATATCCAACACGATAAAATGGACAGTTTCCAAGTAGCACTTCAGCTTTCTCTTTCCAAAGCTTGATTGAGCTCGTGCAACATTGACCGTAGGAGGATTGGATCAGATCAAATCAGAGATCATTAGCTAATGTCGGGTACATCATCGCTGTGCAATTTGAGCGTCGTATTAAGGAAGAATGGTCCCTGTGTTAACTTTGCTGCGTGGTACTGCCGTCCGGAGGTGGCCCCATTCATGAGCGTTCTTGCGTGAAGCTCTGTACCCTAACTCCAACTCTAACCTTATTCAGTGTGATGTATTTAGTCAGTGTAACCTTTCTTGTAAAGGTTCCTGTAATGTAATACCAACTGCCTTAACTTCCTCATGACTAGTCTGAATTTTGTGCAACGAAATGCCTCTGAGAAAAAAAAGAAGAAAAAAAAGCAGGGTCTATAACCTTGGGGATTCATAGGACTTTTCCTCGAACGTGGAGCTACCGTAATTCGTATAGTGTACATGCTTGGAGCTGTTAACTCACCTCGAGGCTCCTTTCCTTCTTAAAGCTCAGGCAAATGACCCCATCTTACGTTAATCCCAGTGTTACCAGAAGAGTCCTTTAAATAAGCATGTGACTGCTTACCACTACATACAAAAGAAATGAGTGTTGTGTTCGCACTCTCATGGCGATTATGAGCGCACAAAAAATCTTCGGACCTCATATTTCAGTTATCCCGTTTTGCGAGATCTTACTTTCTATTACCTATCCAGATGAATAAAAAAAGAAGGGAAAAAGTTGGAAAAGTAGTCTAGGAGAGATGAGTAAAAGTCAATGGAACCAAGAGAAAAATGTGCTTGTTATGCCTAGGTCTAGGTCTGAATTCCTGGAGTTTTCGGTTTTCTGACAAAAGCCCGATCCAACTCGATGTTTGATGTTTGAAGCAATAGTAAAAACCTCCTTTGCTGCCCCCTGGCATAGAGTTTCGGCCATACCAGGCCCAGTTCGTTGCCTTTTTATTACCAGACCCATATGGACGGACAGAAGCGCTCACTTGAACGTTCACGTGTTTCATATGTCGTTCTAGAGGCCAAATTTACGGTCCAACGCTTTCGCAATTTTGAAGAGCGCTCAGAGAGTGCTTATTCCATCCTGCAGCGATCGAACGTCATCGATAATCTATCCGTTATAAATTTTATCTGATGTCCATTTGCTATTGATTTGCAGGTGGGTGTTCTGCCTGTTCAGTCCATTTTTCACATTTTATGTCCCACTGAATTTTGATGAAATGCATTATCGATCTCACTTTTACGGTGGCCATTTCTGGAGTCGTTAGGGAGAAGAAGCGCCTCCTCCATTGCTTTGCAGCAAGGTTTAAACAGAATTTGAATGGAACTGCCGATCAGCTTTGGTCAACGAATTCGCTGATCTTTTCTTCTTTCTTGCGGAGGTTACAGTTTTCCTAGCACACCTTCTCCCGTGAAAATAATTTTAAACCGAACGGGAAGCTCTCTGCAGGAAGTGATTGTTTTTTCCTGGGGAGCAGAAGAGCGCCAAGGATGGGGAAGCCTCCGTATTCACTGTGTGACAGTGACCCTTTATAAATCAGTTCCGCTTGACAGGAAAGGAAAAGAGCTAGTGGAAAATTTGCAACACCTGCGGTACTCCTCCCATTGGTTTTTCTTTTTGGCCCCTATGACGTTTCTAGCCGCCCTTTACGCGCCACGCTTTTTCTGAACACAACAGATTTGGGGAGTATAAGAGCGCTAAGCACTCCCGTATTGACTTTAGATCTACGTATGTTCATCGTCAACACGCAATCGGCGCGGTGACAGCGTGAAGTGACCGTGCGTACTCTATCAGCACCGACGAAGCCACGCCAACGCCCATCCACCCTCACCCACGTCCTAGCGCCCTCTGTATGAGTTCACGCTCTCGAACATGACCTTTGACCGCGTACGCGTGACAGCAGGTGCAGCTCTCGGCGGCCGTTTGGTTTTCTTGGTTTCAGTTGAACTAACAAATGTAATATGTGAAATCGTTCGATGATGTCCAGAGCAATATAGTTTGCCCATATCGTGCCCTTTTTCCCCCCTTTTCTTAACTACTAAACTTTTAAGGAGTTCATGACTTCTTTATCGAGCATTCAAAGGCTTTTAACTTGATTGGAAATGATAGTAATGAATAGGATGAGCTTTTATCCATCACCTTTTTCGCAAAAAGAAGTTTCTTAAGATGACGATCGAGGATAATGCAGAATGCAATCAGTGGATTTAGTGGACCTCGTCCTACTTCTGGACCTCGGACGTCCTGAGGATGGTGAAGCCTGCCCAATAAAGGAATTTGGCGGGAGGATAAAAATACTTGACTGACATCGTCGGGTAGCCCATCCTGTCACATTTTGACTGAGATTCCTCACCGGGAGTAATCTTGGCTCAGATTCACCCTTCACCCCCCCCCCCTGCGGGGTTGTTTGACCTCATGAACACGAATACGTAGCCGCTGATTCGGCTCAGAACTTCCCTGCGCCCGCGGCAGGGCCTTTGCACCAAAACAGTTGGGAACACCAAATGAGCTGAAAACGTTCCCTAGAGGTGGAAGCGTAAGGCATGTTCACTGTCTGCGACCCTGACGAACGGTGGTTGGGCGAAAAGCAATAGATGCGTATCGATTTCGCTGGCGAAAAACGCGTTGAGGGCGATCGAGTTAGCGTTTCGCGAAGGCGAAAAACGTCGCGGGTTGGCGAAACGCCCGTCGAACCCATTTCGCCCATCCGCCAGACTCGTCGCCCAACCGCCAGTCGGTACGTATCGAAAACTTTTCGCTGAGTTTCTTTCTAGAGGTCGCTGGGCCTGTGAACAACGCCTAAACCGTGCCTTCAATCGTAACGTGATTCATGCGCTACTAGTGTTCTTCGAGAGCTATTTTCTCAACACCACGGCATGCACAGACAGTGGCAGCGCCCATCTCACAGCTCCGCCCGCGATGATCCCACCCTCCGCGGTATTATTACGTGTGACTTCTTACAGAAAGAACAAGTGATGGAATACGTTGTCTCACGGTAGAAAGCTGTGCGCAATATGGTTGAGTAGGATTTGGTTTTTGGTATGTTGGCTGTACCCAATAGCGGGCAGAACATGAGCCAAGCAGGGGAGGGGGTATTTCTAGCGCAAATATTCATTGAACGGTCATCAACACATTTTGCAAATCTTTGGAACCGCGCGTAGGTGTAGCTTTTTGCCTCCGACTTAGGCGTGTGTCGAATTCGGCAGGCTAAATACTGGATTTAATGGTTAATCTGTAGTGTGGAGTGTCATTTCTCCACAAGTCTACTAAGGCTGGTTGAAGTTATCTGAAGTCGGATTGTATTTCTCTTCTGTCCGTTTTGATTAGCAAAATCCAGTACTGCCTGCTTTTGAGTCAGCGCTGATTGATTGATTCGTAGAATGACATGATTTCAATGCTAATTGCTCTCTGTGGTGATAATCCATCATCAATGGGATGAGTCAGCATGTACATGAAAATGTCAGGATCAGTCGTAGGTGGTGACTTTTCAGCCGAACTCAATCTGTATTTGTTTTTTTCTGTTTATTCCGAGATACTGCTGAATCCTAGTCATCAGTCTCTTATGATGCTTTACTAAAGATTGGCCTATTTTTCGGGGTACAAGGCGCACTCGTAAGGGGCGCATTTTTGCTTAGAACGTCGCGAAATTTTTCTCCACTTTATTTTGTGTGTTTTTTATTCACCATCGTTAGCGACCGACCTACATTGGAGAAAAGTCTTTAGTAACTAGTTAGAAGATCAGGGAATGCAAAAATACAAAATAGCTGATGCAGTGTCGAGCTTTTAGCGCGTTATCGCGCGCGTCCTGCGACAGCTGCAAACCTATGCACCAGAAAATTAAAAGCATATTTTCGATTAGCGTTCCCATCTCATCCAAGGTACGCGATGTGTGAAATGGTGGTGTCGGTACTCGATACGGACCCCCCCCACCGATTTCCCCCACATTTCGGTCTTTCACCACAAAGATTGTCCGATCCAACGGAAGGCCGAGGGGGTACTTGACAGTGGTAAGCGCCCGGAAAATTTTTGCGTTTTTCCACATTTGGCCTTACCACTCTCTCTCTCTCCTAACTTTCACGGAAAATTTGGTCAAACTCTTTACCAAAAATTTTGACCTGCGAGAGGGAGGTGTTCTATGAGTACACAGGAAACAGTTAAAGAATGGCGCGGAGCAACGGGAATTTTTTCCAACCGCGGCACAATTTCTCTGGAAAGCCACATACGCATCTTCTCCCAACAACCACCACCAAATACGACCTCCCCTCCACATCGGAAGAGTCGACCCGCTATGCGTTCCCCACAACGATGCTGTACCCTGATCTCATCACTTTTCGTTAGTGCACCTCTTCAGCCCTTGCTTGAAAAGTACTAGAACTGCTGATCGATTGGTATAGTTGAAATGACCGTAGTCACTCGGGGCGGTGTTAGGAGGGGCGGAATGGACCTTCCGTGGCTGCATTTTCTACCAATAGTGATCCGTTGATGACCAATTCAAGAAGAAATAAATCATTTCTAGAAAATGGCGCCTTTTTACTCATTCCATGCCTCTTGACACCACCGCGACGGATTGCGCCGATATCAGTTGTAGCACAGTACACACCTTGAAAGCTTAAAAAAATAAAGAGGAATGCTCGGATAAGCTGTCCTCTTTTTTGCTACAGCGCAATTCAAATCAGCTTTTTTAATGGAAATACCTTACACGCTTAGAATCAGCTCGTTGCTGTTCATCTGGTGATACACTTGATGGAAAAACCTCTTGATTTAGTAGCGAGTGACGCTTTTTTTCCTGTTGGCAAACTGTAGAAGAATACAGGTCCCTACGCGGAGCCCCCAGTTTCCTATGAAACGTTGGCCGATCAATACGACGAATTTGTGACTCGTTTCGAGAAAAAATTTCCAACTTTAACATGCGACCGTATGCATCATATCGGACTGATTTGAGCGCAGAAGATAGTCTACAAAAAAGCCTCCTGGAATCGCGTGACCAGAAAAAAAAACGAAAAAAAGCGCGGGTTCGCATTCTTTTTGTTGCTTT
>MU943784.1:0-14719 GCA_036418165.1 Cooperia oncophora | reverse complement strand
CCCTTCTTTGGCCTATATCCGGCACGTATCCAAAAGGAAAAACGCCATCAAAATGCGCAGCGGCAATTGTGGGTGCGAAAAGTAGTGCTAGATCAGAAGATTCGCGCTACCGGGCAGAAACTTCCCCAGAGTATCACCTGGTTAGCTGGCTCGGCATGCTCCACGTGAAGGCATCGAGCAGTGATGCACAGAAGAAACTAACAACTCTCAATGTCGAAATTTAAGAAACAAACCTCGTAAAAATGAGAGAGGGACTAGAGAGAAAAGTTTGGAACGGACCAAAGCCACAATTTTGGCGACTTTCCTGTGCATGAAATTCTTCTTGTAAAATATTCCACTGAATAATAGGATTACTTGCTTGTTTATAAACTGACTGAAGCCCTTGTTGGCCCGAGCCGATTTGGAAATTACCCACCGGACCACGTCCGCGGTAAACGGCGACAATTAGCCTTCCTCCCTCGTCCTCCTTAAGGATAGCGTAAGATAGACCTCCTTAAGGATAGCGTGCCCCTTCTGACACCAGCCTTGATGAACTATGATTTTTTTTCGATGATATCGATCGATCAAATTAGAAACTGGTTGAATTCCTCTGATACGCCACGAAAGTTCAGTAAGATTCGCTATTGTCAAGCGAGAACAGAAAAAATGAAAGCGACGGTGAAAGTTACGAAAGCTTTGTTTATAGTACTAACTGCTGAACTTTGATTTTACAGAGATCTCTTAGAAAAAGTAAGAAATCCTTATTAGTTATCGAGTGAGTCGTAAAATTATAAGCACCGAGACTCACAGTAAAATGCATTTTTTTTTCGCACAGATCGCCTTGCAGGGGGTATATTGCACTTTCGCTACTTCTCATGGTCGTATACATTACTTCACAAGGGTGGCAGGAATTTTAGCAATTAGTTAATTAGTTTCTACAAACTTCGACTGGTATCACTTTATGGCTTCACAAGATTTGGCACATCTCTACTTGATGGCTTGACACGGCAATGGGAAAAGGCGGATAAAGGCGAAGTGCAGATGCCTTCTACCCTTTCCGCTTCCTCTCCCTCCACCGCCCAAAGGTGTAACTCGGACGTTTCTCTCAGCTAAACTGACGTCTCAATTTCTACAACTAAAACACCATTACTGAACTTGGAGAAACGCTGGAAAACTGACAAAAATTCACACACTTAAGCATTTCGTATGTGGTGTAGTGGCAAGTGGCACGCTTACCATGCTCACGGGTGTGGGCGATCAAAGATACGGTTTTGACCAGAGACAACCAAAGTATCTACCCCCCCCGTGCCTATAGTGATACCAGATTCGTCTGACCATAAGAGTTGACGAAACCATTCCGACAAGCCGCTCAGAGCCGTTCACTCTCAATCACGTGCCAAGTAAGACCCCATTTGCGACTATTTTCCTCCTCGATTCCTATAGTGCCTTTATAAGGACCCTCTACTCAGCAACTGGTCAAAGTTGCAAGTGATTTGGAGCCCAGAGGGGCTCAAAACCAATCGTTTCCATACACTTCTTCTTCACTCCTTTTTTGGTATTCAAAGAGCCATTTAGGAAAAATGAACGTCAGTTTGGTAGTCCATGAACGTGCCCCTACATAATGCAAAAAACCGTTTTCAAAAAGCGCGCCACGTCCTGAACGACCTCCCTGGTGAGAGGAGAATAACACTGACTTGTACATCGGCTGGCCCCGCAAGTCATTGTATAGGCCACATCGCATTCAATAAGCCACTACGATTCTGAATGGAAGTAGAATGCGTGCCGCATCCCACAAAGGGATTGATCAACGGCGAAGACTTTATCCTTTTATCCTTTGGGCATTACTCATGAGAATGACCGCTGTGTTCATTAGAAGCGCGATGACTTCTATCCCTGTGCAAGGGAAATATTGGGGTACGGTATACTGGGAAGACATAACGGTTGCACGCATTGCCTTACGTAGCGCACGGTTGCAGGGTGTGTAAACAACGGGTACGTGTCAAAGGGTAATATGCAACGTTGGGAGGGGTGGCCGGCGACACCGCGTTTGACGGATGAGTTGTCTTGCCGATTGTTCGAACTTTGAAGGTAAAGGAAGGGACCGGAAACTTCGGTATCGCTCGTCATGGAGCCATGTCTACGCTTAAATTCATCCACATTTCACTGCTCCAGTGAAGAAACTGATACACATCGTGTACTTGCCGCGCATCGCCGCACGGTACGCCGCGCGTGACAGCACGACAAACTACGATTGTTTTGCCCGTCTCACCTAATCTGTATTGGCTACCCTGAGGTGCGGTAGGCGTGGCTGCTTACTTCAATTGAAAGCGCAGTGTCTGGCTTTTGAGTGAAATATTTTCATTTCGACACAATTGTGGTCATGTCTCTGGGCAAGATGACAGTTGTATCAAACTGAAGTATCCTACGAGTAACCCATTCTATGCCACGTTCAAATGGCACGCCTACTTCGTCTCAGGGATAAGCGGCGTATGTGTCTTTACCCGTAGTGAGAGAAGTATGCAACTCGGAGTGAGAAAAAATATGAAGAATGAAAGAATGAAGTGCTGTGAAATCATGAAGGTAGTGGAACATGTGAAAAGTACAGCCGAGTACGAATCATGGACGAAGGCAGTGCGCTAACCAAGGACGTCGTGCTTACGAGTCCGCCCAGACTAGTCATAACTGGTAATCCTCCTACACGAGTAACTGGTATCAGACATTTTAAAAGGACAAATATGATACAAGATAATTAGTGTGATAATAGCAAGATGTGTCGAGATTTGTGCAGAAACCTCGCGATTTCATATTGTGGATGATGGCGACCAATTACAAATCTATTATAGCGAATAAACCTCCAGGGTCGAAAAAAGCAAAAAAAAAACAAGGAGAATACCCTAAGTAAGGACGCCTGAGGCGCCAGAACTGCCACTTGTGAGGACCACGGCGCCTTCACTACTTATTGAAAAGCCGTGAAAGTGGATAATTTCAAAGAGTGAGGACCAGACTTCTTGCACAAGGTTGGGCGCCCACGAGCGCGGGGACTGTCTTCAAGGGTCAGTGTGATTCACAAAGGGAACGAATGCTTTGTCTTGGACAAATGTGGGTTTGCCAGTCCATTCCCCAAAGAAGTTAATTGATTATTCACTCCAATCAGTGGTTGGCAAAGTCCACGTTCAATACTGGAGTTCTTTGGGTGAGGCCACATTCTCCTCATTCCGTACGGTATGAAAGTGCAAGCATGAGATATTCGGCGAAGAGATGTAGATTTTCAGTGGAAACATAAACATCCTTTTTCAGATGCCACAATCAAGGAGTCCAATTTTCTTGTGAAAATAAAGAAACTTGTACTATGATGTCGTTGTTTGGTCGTAGCCAGTACTTTCCATCATGTACCTCGGACTAAAACAAGTCTTCATGACTGACGACCACATTCCATGGTCTGCAAGGAAATGAATGACTTCTATAAAAGAGCCCCCAGTTAATTGAATTTGCTGAAAAAAGTAAGTTGCTGTGCAGAAATTAGTCGCTTATTTCCAGTTTGAAAGTGAATTTATATAATTCACGAAGAGAAACAGTTAGTAATCATACTCCCTTGATATATCATGATTTCTATCGCAAAAATCAAAGAGGTTGGAAACGAAAAAGGCTGCAACTCCACAGAACTTGCGCAAAGATCACTTGAAGTTGAAATATTGCATGCTTTCAGAGCAGTTTCTCTTACTAGTAGTTCCCAAATGCACATTCCGCGATTAAAATTCGTGGGCTTTGAGGTCCAGATTCGCAAATGATAACTGACTTACTAGTGAAGAAAATAGTGCAAAAAAATCGTCAAACGCCTTGAACAAAACCCAGGGATTAGACGAGAATCACAAGAAGCGATACACTGCTGCGCAGGGGAGAGACCAGAAAGAAGAGACGAGAGAACAAGGAGACGAGGAGGAGCTGGAAGATGAGGGAGCCGATAAACAGAACAACTCAACAAACATGGGTCCTTCAGAGAATGAGTGCAACACTAACATTTGTTGCTTATCACAAGAATATTAGCTGTGGGCAAGAGTCTCAAAGACAGTCACTGCGCTCAAGCAACGTGGACGTTCTTCCTTATACAAGTAGAGTGGTCCTCAGTCTTTGAGATTGTCCTACTTTCGCGGCTTAACACTAAAAATAAGTGAAGAATGAGCTTCCCCTTATAAGTTGCAGTTCTGACGCCTCCCTAGTCGTCCCGCCGTCGGAACTCAAAGGCAATTCCTGTTATTGATCAAGCTTTTACCCCTTTTTTCAGTGTTGAATGGTATAACCAATGGATGCGCGAAGAGACGACTAGTCAGCCGGAGGTGGCAGGATATCGAGTTGCTGGCATAAAACGAGCAGCTCCAGAAAAGTCGTCTAGAAAGGCTCATTGGCAGGTCATTATTCAGAACTTTCTCCACAATTTTTTTTGTTTTTTCGTCCCTGGAGAGTCATTTAGCAACTTAGGGCTTCTAATAGAACGCCACCATCCACAAGTTACAATCGCAGGATTTGTCTTTGTCCATGCTTAGCGAGGGTATGCGCTGACGGATAGAAGGCTCTCAGGCTAGCACTTGGGTCCCAAACGGAGTCAATAGTTCCGCTCTTGATCCAGCATAACTTCCGGAGAGCAAACTGCGGCGTTAAAGGCGCGGTCCGCGATCAGGTATAGAAGTTGAAAATATGGCGTCGGGAGGGTAGTGTGGTCCGCGACGAACAACCTTGTACCGAGTTTCAGGGCAAAAAATTGTAAGGGGGGGGGGCGCTACAGCGCAATATAGGTTCAGTGACGCCTCCTTTTTTCCAGTGACTCCGCCTCCAGACTCCGCCTTCAAGGCCCACCTTTCAGTGAAAAACGAAACTGCAGGACGAAAAAGCATGAAAATCGTCACTTGTACGGTCGTAGAGTTCTTATCGGGGAATCAGCTGTGCGGATGAGGGCGTAGTGTTGAAGATGGAGTTAATTGGGCACGTACAAACTGGGATCGAAATGGGGTCTATCTGGGATAGTTGGCACATTTTTTCTGCATTTTGCTTCGTTGTCGAGTTGCACAGCACCTTGTCGTTTATATGCAAGCCCCTAATCCACGATCTAAGGTGGCGGATGATCGCGGGCTTTTCCTTTCAACAACAGTTGTTATAGTAGAACTGGCTCAAATTTGTGTTCATACACACAAGACTGTCGGCATTACTCGTCCGCCTTGCGGGCAACTTCTATGGATGGCGCACATTCGCCTACTGGCGGCAGCAGTGGCGTAGTCACTCACTGTGGAGCCGAGGGCGTGCCACTCTCAAGGAAGCATGAACACGGCCTCATAAGGAAAGTCTTTCATATTATAGACTACTTGCAAAGCGGGTCCTTACAAATTGTAGGGGGAAATTTCATGGACGTCAGAGGCTAATTTCAATTTTCTGACCGTTTTAGGAAGCGCTAAAAGAGGTGAAAAGGGTTTGGTTATTCGAATGTCCATGGTGAAAAAATTTGACGTTCAAAAACAGCCAAATCTTCTGTCCAAAAAAGAAGAGTGTAGAATCACTCACTCTCGCTGATGTCGAGAGAGCTGTCCCTCCTTCTGGTGTTCCCAAAGGCGCAGGAAAAACAGCTACAATTCTTTTACGGTAACACGCATGACGTTCCTCATGGACAAAAGGAAAACTGTCACTCTGGCAGCTGGCACGATACATCCCTTGGACGATGTAGGGAATAATACCGCCTGCAGGACGCGAAATTCGTGCTCCTGAGCAGCTTTGCGAAGCCGCCTTACCTCAGAGGAAAGTACCTCATAAGGCTCTAATCGTCTGTAACATACCGACCGCACGCCCACCTAGCCCGCCGCCTTACAATTGGACGACCGCTACCCGTGCTCGTATCGCTGCAATTTGTGTGAAATATGAAAGATCTGATAGGGCGGCCGCGGATGCCCTGCGATGGCATATAATGAGTGCATAAGTGCAGCCCGCTATCTACCGTAGCGGCTCAGCTTGGCCACGTATGCGTGCGGCGGAACTCGTCGAAACTGCTTTCTGATCACTGAATGAAGAGGGCTTTCCTCACAGGGTTTTTGATCGCTTCACTTGTTTTTTCGCATTTTCCGCGCTCATATAGCGACCCCACGGGCTTTCCTTCACAGGTTTTTAGTCGCTTCACTTTGTTTGTTCGCCATTTCGCGCTATGATAGCCACCCCACGTTTCCAAACGTACCAAAATATATCGTGCCAGCTACCTCTAAGAATCTTGCAGGGGGCATTTAAAGGACTGCACATGCTAATATAAAGGATAAAAAGGACAAATTCGCCGTTGATCAATCCCTTTGTGGGATGCGGCACGCATTCTACTTCCATTCAGAATCGTAGTGGCTTATTGAATGCGATGTGGCCTATACAATGACTTGCGGTGGCCAGCCGATGTACAAGTCAGTGTTTTATCCTCCCAGACGAATCTGGTACCAATTTACCGTCCCCGGTCTGTAGAAGGCTTGGTAGGCCTGGAAGAGAGCCGATCTAGGATATGATCCCCTAACCCTGCGTGCCACATGCCATCACACCACCTCCGCTTCATGTGGAAAAATAGAACAATAACGGAAATAGGCCTTTTCGCGTTAGCCTAAATGGGACGGAGCTCCGGGGTGAGTGAATTTTCATTTTCAAGGACGGTGGTAGTCGGATGAAATTGATCCCAGTTTGCAACGAGCAGTCCTTCGAATGTCCTTCTGAAGGTTACTAGCACCCGACCAACAAACATAGAACAAGAGGTTTGGGCTCCATGGCCTTGACTATCCTTCTGTTATAGATGATAAATCCAGCTTGACGTGAACGCCTTAATGAAATGAACCTGACCTGACCGACGCTATAATACCCCAGTGCTCTTTCTATGTTGAACAGTAATTATGTTGGAATACAGTGCAAAGAGATGAAATCAAAAACGGAGCTAATGAGAGTGGAACCACGGTATTATCCGTGTGTTTATCGATAGCTGGCAACTGGAGGAAGATGTAATGTTGTTCATTAGAGATGAACTAACCACCACCAATCGATGAGTGGAATGAGAGAAAATGCGTGTTCGAACACAGTGGAACACTTGAAACAACTCGAAGAGGCGCCATTATGGTAGTGGAAGTGTTGGTTTTTTGGCCAGTAATTATCAGTTCACTTGATGGAACCGGTTTCTTGGTTTTAATGGAGCCTATTTTAATGGTAACGAGTGCACAAGCTTTCCCACCATGTTCAATGAGAACATACTCTAGCCGCTTTAAAAATTGGGCGCTAGTCTTACTTTACGACTTCACATATAGCAAACTCGGACTGGATTTTAATAAGATTAGTCTCTGGAAAGGGGAGGGACGATACTTATTCGTACCGCTGTAGCCCTCCCCCGAACATTCGTAGGTAAGCCAGCGTTAAGAAACACGGATTGTACTGTGCTACGTTATTCTGCCCATTGAAGAAAAAGCAAAGAACCCATTCAGAACGCCCCAAAAAGGTCCAACTTGGGTCAAGAGAGAGGCAAACAATCAACGTGAGTATTGGGAAAGAGGCAAGACAAAGAACGAGAAGCATGCAACCGGGCAATACAGGGGGCATAAAAAAAGCACTGATCATACCGATTATCCGTTTCAACGAGTACATATCAAGGCAAAATTTTCACAGCCCTAGACAGAGGACGTGATACGAGTACCGAGGGCAGATACCCAGGTTTGTTTCCCTGCGATGACAGTTGAGCTTTGCAGAGTGCACAATCCTTGTGTTCCTCAGTTCATCAGTGCCCGTTTGGGAGTTTCAGACATTTTGTCAGATCGACAACTGCTCTTGCCTGATCACCTCGCATGTACACCAAAAATATGAATCATCTCCCAGTACAGTCCTTGACTGGAGAAGACCTTGAAATTCACGTCACCTCCAAACAGCTGCGAAACTTCTAGTGTGGAGCCACCCATGGATAGCTACCTGGAGACCAGTGCTCTTGATCAGAAAGACCCTCAACATCGAGCAGCTCCGGCAACGTCGCCCTACGGTCTAGGACATCAATCGTCCACACAATCGCCAAGGCGCGGTGGTGGATGATTGACCGTGACGTACTGCTGGAATTGGAAAGACCGATATATTTCTCATGGAACCCCGACTGAAGGTGAGGCGCTAAATGCTCGGTTCACATCGAGCAACCTAGAGATGAATATTATCCGCACGTGTCGTCGCCCGTACCTTTTTGGAAACTTTGTACTGCTACAGCATTGGGTGGCACCACATGGATCGAAGGGCATTGGAAAAACTCTTGCCTACTTGGAATGGATGGGAGCTGAGTTAAGAAGATGGAATATCAAAGCGGGTCACCTGACCTGAACACCATCAATTACTTGGTTCGGGCGAAGTTCAATAGGGTGGTCTACACTGGCGGAGAAATCAACGATCTCGCTGAACTCTCTATGGTTCTGCAGAATCTCTCGATGGCGGTGGTCCAGAAGGCTGTGGCGGAGCATCATGATAGTATTTAATATGCTCTCTAATATGGTAGTAAAAAGGTCCGATCAGAATTCCAATTAAAGTGAACTTATAGCGCATGTGAAAGTCAAGAAGAAACAGTGTCTTTTTATTATGCTCCCCCTGTACACGCGGATAGACATCATACCTGGCACAGTCACGTTGAGTAAGCCTTAGTGCTTTATGGTCGCCATCTGCTATGGAACATTGAAAAAAGGGGTCATGAAGGGTATTGCGCCGAAGTTTCTAAATCATTTTAGGTAGGAAGAGTTTATGAGGCACGAAGTCGCCTGACCTTTCCTCAAAGTAGATGATGTTTCATGGTGGCCTGTAGCAAGATTGCATACTGACAAAAGGAGTGAAGGTCCTTCCGCCGTTAGCCCTCCGTTTTGAGAGCGCCATGCATTCTACTCCCCTCAAGGCGACAATTAACGTTGTTTGACATGAGGGTGGGTTTCTGCTTAGAAATGGCAACCGCAGCCGGGATTTAAGGCAAGTTGACACATAAGATCGCAATACACAGATGCTAAGGGTCTCTTGGTACATTGCCTTAATAGAATTCCAATGACCTCGAGCAGGCGCTTATCCCAAGAAGGTACCCCTATAATGCCATCGAGAACAAACATCTCGCTGTCCCGAACGGCCTCCACTCGTCCGCCCGTCCCACAAACGACGCCTGACCGTTCGTGCACGCTCGTAGATTCAATCGATTTGTTAAGCAAATTATGAAGCAAAGGGATTGGTATGAAGCGGCCGTGATGCTGCATGCATATATGGGTACACATATGCAGCCGTATCTTCGGTAGCGGTGATTGGCAAGATGCGTACGGGAAACTCGTCCGAAATCGATTTACAAGTCACTGAGAACGGAGGCTTTTTTTTTCGCAAGGATTTTGACGCATTTCCGCTCCGTTTCTTTCGCCATTTCCCCAACACTATCGAGAAGCACGTACATAGCGCTCTACTAGCATTGTAGGCCGAGTGGAACCGATCGTGCAACTACCTTTAAATTCCCAAGACAACGTAGCGACGGGCGACGTTGCGACCGCACCCAGCTTTCATTTTAGAAAGGAAATCGCTACGCACATGAACCTTACTGGCTTAAATACGTACACTAAATGAAAAGAAGGTAACCTAGTGATTTCATTGCAGGGTATGAGTTGGGTTCGGGATTTTGCGGCATCGAAGTTGTGTGACTACTATATTAATTTTCTTACTGTTGTGAAAATAAGTAGTCCGTCAGTTGAACGTGCGTGCATATTAACTACGATTCAGACAGATGTGTTATGTTCGCCAACCGATTGTGAACTGTTCCCCGTTTATCCGAAGATTGTAAAAACAGCGCGTTGTATGACTTAACTACCTGCAAGACCTTTATATATTCAAAAGCCTCCAGGATTTTGGGCCGAGATTGAATAGTACGTCGGCGCCATCTATAAATGGAATCACTCAATGCAGAAAGCCTTTCTATTGTATGATGACTAAGTAAGCAAAATGCAATCATGCCTCATAATAAAGAAAAAAGAGGTGACCGTAGATAATTCATAGGCGCCCGACCCACGGTATACGTGCGAAACGAACGTAATGAACGACTTCACGAGGAGCGAAAAGAAGTTTAGAAGGGAGAGTGCTTCGAAATAATGCGTCTTTTCGAAGAGCCATGGAAAACACAGGCGAGTGTTTACTTGTGAACACAGTGCTCGCACTCTTTGCTTGTCCTACTGGTTTCACAAGGGACTCTGCTTAGAGCATCGTGGGGCATACGATAACCGTGTCGAAGCAGCGCGGCATAAGTGGTACTAACCCGGCAGATAGAAGGAAGGTGAAGCGGGAATGCGAAGGGGAGAGTGAGTTGAGGTGACTGTCGTGAGGCGAAGGCCATCGTGGCGAGCGAGTTGGAAGAGTGAGCGGGTGTCGCAAACGGAGGCTTTAACTCAGAGAAGGTCCGCCGAAGTCACTCATGGAATTTGCATGAAGACCTGGTAGATCGATGGAGCTATAGGGGGGAGTGGTTCAACGGATAATTTCAGGATGAGGCGAAGAGAGTTAGCAACGCGTGGGGCGGAGTGTGAGAAGAAGCGTGAGAGTGAGCAAGTGAGAGGAGTGTGAGGAGTTGCGAGGGGCGTGTGTGTGGGTGACTGTTGAAGCATAGCGTAGAACTATACGTTCGACATCGGGTCTTCGAAGCGTTGAACTTACCATGAACGCACCCGACTCGATTCGACATATACGATTCCGTGCCTTATGCATCACTAGCCCACACCAGCCTCCACCCTACTGCCTGCACCATTACAAACTTTACCTGCTCATAAGTTGCTTGTGAAATGCAGGTTGCAGTTTTGCTATCTGTATTTGTAAATAACCTTAGACTCTATCGATCTACAACAGTAACACGCAATTCCATGTTAACTTTGGCTGACTTCCACTGGTTACACAAAGACCTATTCTTTAAGATTGCCTTTGCAGGTAGTGAATCCGGCAAAAGAATGATAGCGGAGGCTTTTGCTTGCTAGTGAAGAACAAAACAAAACGCATCGTCTTCGATGAGGCCCTCCCTCTGGCACTGAACCACATCCCTTGATAAGCGTAGGAGGGTCAAGATCAGCAAGAAAATGCGAGAGCCCCGATGAGAACTGCTAGAAAGAGACTAGACGAACAACGTGTTGGAAACAGAACGAAGTCAGGAAAAGTGCAAGGTGGCTTGACAGGGACCACATGGCACCTATGGTTTATGAGCTAGCAACCCTACTTCTTGCGCACTTGAAAGTATGGAATTCACGGCTGATTGGAGAAGTGTGCCTCCAGCAGCCCTTGCTTTAGTAGGCAACAACGAGATACATTTGAAAGGGCGGTATTGGTGGTCTAGTGGATAGCGATCTCTCACAATCGTGGCGTCGTCGGATTCCGGCTGAGAGCGGTTCTTCTGGCGCAACTGGCGCATTATTGGGTTAGCTTTCAGCCTTCAGCTTTCGTCCCCAGCAGTTATCGCACTAAAAATAGATTACCAGTATATACCACCAGGCACACAAACTAGGCTAGTAATAGTACCGAAAGTAAATGATTCGAAGCGATAAAAGGCGATATCAGTTGAAACAACGCGACAACTAGCAGCAATGGGCGACGCAGAAGCATACTAGAAACAATTAAACATGAGCGACAGCAGGGAATGTGGCGGTTAAGAAGCCATTACTCTGAGTTTGACTATATATCAATAGAGGCGATGTTTCAGGGACAAAAATGACATTCACTGATATTCTGGGATAAGCCGTGCTTCCGTTCTACAAGCGGAATTGCACAGGTAACTAGGTCAGTGTACACAAATCATGCAAGCAGAGCCCACCAAATCAGCGAAAGAACTACATAAGCGAGATGAACAAGTTACTGTTAAACTGTTCAGCGTAAAAACTTCAAGACCTCCTGCTGATCATACAAGTTTAGAGGACCTGTTGCGTTACTGGAAATCGACAGGAATTGGTCTATGGTGGTATGATGAACGAATACGATCTAAGGAGACAGCGTAAAGAAACGACGACAACCGTTAGCAGTACGACATCGGCCGTCGGAGGTGATTTGATTTGATGTGAAGGGTTGAGGGGGGCGGGCGAATCGGTGAGCGGTTTAGTAGATGGCAACGGGCAACGAAGGCTAATGGCAGTGATGAGTGTGTGATGGGAAAAGACGATGGGTACTGACTGAGACCGATCGTTACCGTCGTCGTCGTTTCTGTGCATGTTGTGTGTGTCCGTCGGTCCGGTCTCCGGCGTTCATGTGTGACAGACCGAGCAGCGAGCCGGATCTGAAGAAATCGATTGATCAGTTTTAGTGGCGAAGCGGATGGAGTGGTTGGTTGTATGAGTGTGTGTGTGTAAAATTGCTGTGATGATAACAGTTGTGGTGGTAGTGAACGATGTGGGGAAAACAACTGTGAAAAGGCACCGATGACTCATCATAGTGGTCTCGGTGAAGAGGTAACGGCCTCGCTATGGCCTTCACATACACAAACACTCAGGCTCCCGTCCCCATCAGAGCGCTTTTATGACCTCGAGTTCCACCAACAGTCGAAATGACACCTGAGGTTGTCTCTTAGGCGATTTTCTCCCACACGTCATCGCTGAGTCACCTAAGAGTTTACATTCTCACGGATTTGATTCATTACTCGTCAAATAAGCCTTGGCTGTGTCGTCATTTTGCCAGAAAAGGCAACATTGAATGAATAAATCATAGATTTTTCTTCAGAAAATGATAAGTTGTTCTGTTCTTGAAAATATGTGTTTCCGGAACTCGCTCCATTTTTCACTTTCTTGTGCTCTGAAAATGGCGTTTTACCCTGAAGTAGAGCTAGTGGGATCTAGTTAAAGGGTCGAGCTAACGCTGTCGATTACTGTTCATATCCAGGCCATTATGCTATGGTAACTCCAGGGAGGGGGGGGTCCTATGTTAGTCTTTGAGAGGGCAGCGGAGTATGTTGATGTGAGAAATTTCTTTGCGTAGTTGTTTATTTACTGTTTTACGCTAGGAAGTAATCTAACATATATTGTTGGGAGAATCCCACTGGAAAACGTAGTATCATCGTTGGGATAGGGACGTACGTCGTATCTGCCGCTGGGAGGAGCTTTCCATTTTATATGCGCTATGTAACCCCCCCCCCCTCCCCGCCTCCCGCACGGCTACCTTTTTTTCCACGGCTGAAGAGTTACACAGAACCTCGTCGTCTACATGCAAACCGCTAATCCACTGGTGGCGAATGATCGCGGGCTTTACCAAGCAGTTGGCGCAATAAATCCGCGCAAGACGACTAGATCAATACTCCCTGGCAGGAGAATTCCGCGACGCCTGGCAGCCTCATAGCGGTTTCTCTCGAAGGGGGGAGAAGGTGCCCTTATAAGGGCCCTATCAAGCCACAACTTTACGTCCAAACGCCCGCCACGCCCGCCCGCCCACAAATGGACGACCGTTCCTGACGCTCGTATTCATTCATTTGCTAAGCAAATTATGAAGCGAAGGGATTGGTATGAAGCGGCCGTGATGCTGCATGCATACATGGGTACACATATGCAGCCGTATCTTCGGTAGCGGTGATTGGTAAGATGCCTACGGGAAACTCGTCCGAAATCGATTTACAAGTCACTGAGAACGGAGGCTTTTTCTTCGCAGGATTTTGACCGTTTCACTCCGTTCTTTCGCCATTTCCCCACTATACAGCGCCCTACTAGCATTTTAGGCTAAGTAGGAAACCATCGTGCCAACTGCCTTTAAGGAGCAGTGATGCTCATCTGGCTTCCCGTGAGCGTAGGTGAATCCGCCTGCAAGAGTGCCTGTCGTTCTACTCGTTTGTTTGCTCTTTATGGTCTCTCGCCCGGAATCCTGACGAATTTTTGCCTTCCATTCGAAACGGAGAATCTTAGTTTTAGACTTTGAAGGTGTTTGTTTCTATTTGATTAGTGGTGTGAATTTTCTAGAATTTTTCTTTTACCGTTAATTTTTTGCGGTGTTTCAGATATAGGCTGCACACTTACCTCGGTGATCATTGTTATGTGCGAGATGAATCGGTCCGCTGCTACAGTAGCGTGCCCTTTCCTGCGCTGAAAGGTGCGCACTGAAAGTAGTCAAATGCGCCACTTGCCTGCGCCTTCTCACTTCTGGTTGTCCTGACTTAACTTTGACTGCGCCTTCGCTGCACCTTGAGAATAATGTGGGTGGCGTCCGGCGACGGCACCCTCCCTGTCCCTTACCTTTTGAGTGTCACGCTAGCAGTAGCGCTGCGGACTCATTCACCTCGCACACGGATGGGACGAAGATCTACGAAAATGAGCGCCATGATTGAAGAAGGCGCTGTCAGAGTCGGGTAACAATCCCGTAAGGTCCTTAGCACGGACTTTCTCGTGGAAAAATTGTACTTAAAAAAAGTGCATTTCATTTGCTGAGAGGGTGTTTGGACATGGAGCACTGTGGATGTACCGTTCCGTAGACGATTGCCAGCAAGACGCCGATTCCCCAATTTCCACTTTTCTTCGGGTCTCTTGCGTTCTTCGTTCTGTCCTTCACCACGTACTCATTAGAATGGCGCGTGACCAGAATGAACTCGGAATCGCCACGTTTTTTACAGCGAATCGCTGCCTTTTTTATTGTAGCGCAAAAAGGCCTTTCAACTCAAGGCGAACACAATTTGATCACTTCTTCATGCACGTGAACCATTTCAGACTCCACTTTCATGACAAACCGAAGTTCACTTGGAGATCTTTACAAAAGAAACAGG
>MU943780.1:0-14245 GCA_036418165.1 Cooperia oncophora | reverse complement strand
CGAACCTTTTCATTCTTTGCCATCGAAACGCCAACATAAACTTGATACTAGGTCACCGCGGGCTGTGCGCTAATACAGAAATTGCTCGTCGTCACGTTTTAGAAGTGACATGTGACGCTCTGGTGAACGACACCTTTGAGTGATGGCGAACGTGCAAAGTCGACGCCATGAGTTTGCAATGGAAGGCTTTTCCAGAGTGGTAATACCAACGAGGATGGTGTACTGCCATGAGATTAATAAAAAAAGGAAAGGAATAAATAAAGCAAGTTTTATAGGGCATCACTTTGAGATGTCTGGCCAGCATGCGACTTTCATTCAGCAGCCGTAAAGCTTCTAGAGGGAGCATTTGCCTACCCGATCTGAGGGATTTCAAGTGTCATGTGAAGGGGATGGGGCGATAACTTAATCCCCATTTATTACCAGTATGACATGCTTTATTGATTCCTTCTTGCTGTGTTCAACTGGCAGAGCTTATCTTTTCTCTATCGTGCACTCCTGTCTGAGGCTGTGGGAACATGAAAAAGCGTGGTTCCATGGCCATATGCTTCTGTTTTACATTTTCTTTAATAGGCCTCTAGTTGTAGTTTCGTAAGTGTGTAGCTAAAAATTCATTGTTGATGATTTCCCAGTTACAGCTTGCAATCGAGTATGGCACAAAGTTCATGGAAACATCAGCAAAAGCGAATCTCAACGTTGAAGAAGCATTTTTCTGTCTTGCAAGGGATATTAAGAGTAAAATGGAACGTGGACAAGCTCACACGATTTCGCAATCAGGTATTTTTTTCTTTTCTGGTTTTATTCAAGATGCTAGGTAATATGCTAGTTTTAGTAATACCCTCTGTGACGCGCCGAGTACTCGGTGTCCATTTGGTTGCTTTCATTTGTATCGGTTATTTCATCCTCTCCTAGCAGACTTTAATTTACTTTTTTTAAATTTATTCAGTTGACGTGCATAAGCACATACAGGGTGGCCAAAAAGTACTACCACATTCATTCTTATGCGGTTTCAAATTGCTTACTCTTTGCCACGCCTCCCGTTAGTGTTTCTAATAATACATGAAAAAAAATGAATATTTCGTTAGGGGAAACTAGACTGCTCACCGCTGCGGGAACGGGAAGTCACCACTCTACTTGTAGTTACTAGTCAGCATACCCAGGGAAACTTTCTGGGAGTGCATGTACAATTAGTATAGTTAAGACGTGCATGTCTCATTATTTACATTGGTGTCACGCTCTCACACCTCTCACACTCAATCCACTGCTCCACAGCTGTAACCGCAATGGATTCAATATTCCATGCTGCAATGAATTTGTGTTGATCCCACAGTTTATTGAGTTGTATTCTCCGCAGAGACTCCCGAGACCTCCCTATTTGTCGATTGATGACAGCGGCCGTCAAAAGTTTAATAACCTTTGGCCGATAACGGGAAATGCATCTAGCAGTAAGGTTTTTTGTGGCCTATCGATCTGTCGGCAGGAAATTATTCACTGTCTCTCCATTTCATTTTTTGGTCTTGACATGCCATCATAGTGGTTCCTTCATGAGTAGATTTTTTTCACGTTTTCCTTTTTATGTTGCGCCGCTAATGTAGCACAGTTGCGCGGTCTAGTACATATATTACGTGCTAAGGGAGAGAGGAAGGGGACCACGTGTCACTGGCGTCATACGATACGGTAATGACGTGTCTATGACATCGTAACTATCATATGATTCATGTTTCCTTTTCATTGACGTGTTAAGTAACACGCCGTCTCCTTAGGTCGCATTCATACTTTGCTACTGAAGATATTAGGGGATTTGAGATACTCAGCGACATGAAAGATAGCCCAACGAGACATATAAAGGTATTGAGCCGGCGACTGGGAAGGGTCGGCGATTCTCATTTGGGGGATTCGACGTTTCGGGCGATTGCGCGCCATGGAAGTGGATGGTTTTCAATACGGTGGGGTCGCTAATGACTTTGGAGATTCGACGATCGATACTCATCCACTCCCTTGTCGCACAATCATTCTAAACGCTGAGTCTCTAAAAACGCCGGATCGCTCAATCTCCCAAAACGCCAGGTAGCAGAATCAACGCAGTTGCTGGACGAACAGCACCGATTGAGACACATTCACTCCTCTGGCGCGCCATCACTCAGAACGCCGAGTTTCCAAATCGCTGGGTCGCAAAATCTCCCCAATCGCCAGATCGATACCTATACGCAAAGTATAAACGTGGCCTTACTCATAAGGCAGCGTTCGGATTTCGCGATGATACACGTGGACACCTGTAATTGGCGACGACGCGCTGTAATGCGCGTCGATGCGCTACAACAACGCTACCACACAGCTCCAAAGCTACAAACGCGAACGTAGCCGTAGACGGTCAGTGCGCTCGATACTAGTCTGCGTGGAAAGGCAACATCTAATGTAGTATTGCCCGCGTTCTCTTGAAAGACAGGCGGACCACGCCCACGGATCGATCGAACGCGTTTGCGTCTATAGTTTTGGAGCGCTGTTGTAAATGTAGCGTGTCGAGGCACCGCGAAGTCTGAACGCTGCCTAACAGTTTACGGACGTGCACCTTTTTTGCTTTGACGTTAGGCTGATGATCATTTCAGTTTTTAATTCAGGTCGAGTCACGGTAGGCGGTCAGAATCAAGCGAAAAAGGGCCTGTTCAGTGGATGGAGTTGCGCTATACTATGATCGTTTGCCGAAGTTTTCTGTCTTTCTTCTGTTTTTATTCAAATCTGAAAGCGTGTTCAGAGTTCGTTTTTAATATAATGCAAACCGGTTGAATGTATATTTGAAAATTTTAGATGGGTTCTGCATTTATTATTGGTATTTTGGGCTTGATGCTCTTAGTTGTTGTTTTTCTCTGAGTCCGCACTGAAGCGGGAAATCCTCGTTTTCTTTTTACTATACATTTCGAGGTGCAAGTCTTATTGAAAACAGTTGTGCCCACAACTATACCATAATATTGTTAATAGCTGAATAATATTAATTGGCCTCGCTTGTACCTTCTAAGTGAGTTTACAGGTATATGCTGTTTCTGACGCTTATTTGACATTTTATCTGTCATACTGCATATTCCTCGTTTCTCAAAGCGATTCCGGTTCGAGTGGTATGCCAGTGCTATCAAGCCTTTGTCTTTTCTGAACTGTTTCGTTTTTTCCACCCTTGTCGCCTTCTGCTTAGCTTGTTGAAACTCTTCCGCATACTTCTCTTCTATTCGAGTATTTGTTTTCTTCTTGTTCGTGCTTACATAATATGAATAAATTTTTCCGAGAAGGTCGTTTTTTCTACTAGAGACGGTTTTCCATCCGAAAAAAGTGTTATAGAGCTAGTAAATTTCAACGTAATATTGCTTGTGATACAATTCAAGAAATAGTGATCATCACCACTCGAACCATCCTGTCCATCCAGAGCCGCTGTCCCTAGTCTTCATAATCTTGTACCTGGGAAAACCCCCGAAAAAAATTAGATCCCTATCCTTTGGTCCGTAATTCTGAACCCTACAAGTTGATTGAAGAGACTCCGTTTTTCACTAGGATTCCGATTTACACTCTAATTTCTCCAAGCAATTGCGTAAGTTGTACACTCTAGTTCGCTGCGGACGGTTGGGCGTGTCAGCCAGTATGAGTGTGTCACCCCGTCAAAGCCGTTCTCTGCCTTCTTGTTGAAACGCGCATGCGACAAAAAGTGGTAGAAAACGAGTAATACGAAGGATATGATACAGTATTGTCACTTGCCCGCTTCAACAACTGGTGGAGAACGAGTTTGGCACCGCGCCAAACGCAGCCGCACTGACACGCCCAACCGTCCGCAGCGAACTACACTATATAATTTTTGTTCAGACGGCTATAAGATAGCAGAAGCCTATTAGTTCCTCATCAGCTACTGCTGAGGTCGACCCTGAAATTTATTCAACAATACTCGAAAAGTATTACCTTACAACTAAAACTTCTGGTGGGGGTTCTGCTGCGAAATGCCGGAGCGAAGAGAAAAGAAGGTGCTGGGGCATCGAGAGGTACAGAGAATATGTCACGAGGCAGATGATTTTTTTTTTTCAAAATCGGGGTGACATCGTGGTGGATAAGCCAGTCATTATGGGTGAAAGATTGGAATGTGAAAGGTCAGAGTGGTCACAAAATGCCATGCGGACGAGATAGCGCTGAGGAAAACGAAAGGTTGACATTGTTAAAGCGGATTCAGTTGTACTTGTCTGTAGACGCTCATAGGTTTCGAGAGAACGGAGTTTTAGTTACTCGAATGATAAATTTGCAAGAAGCTCCAATCTCCCAGAACTTAGTGGGTCTGGTTTTCGCTGACACTAGAAGAAGTCCACATGCCAGGATATCGTCGAAATTGAAAGTTTTGAGTTACAAGGAGTTCACATGGTTAACATACATCTGCTCATACAAAATCTGATTTAAGTGCGGAATAAGGGTTTATTGAGGATCACAAAGGAGGGGGTCAGTCGCTGGTGAGAGGTGAGCCGTATTGTGCCTGGGAAAAGATTTTTCTGATTTTTGGTTTTTCTTCCTTCCTATGCGCTAATATCCCGCTCCTTCGATCGACGACAAAATTTTGGCAAATATTCGTGAGAGTGTAGGTTGTGAGTCGTACAAAGCAGTATTAGGGGGTAGGAGTATGCAACAAAAATTCACCCCAACTCAAAGATGTGGCTTGTGCGGAACATCTACAAAATATTAATATCCAGATGAACTTGTTATTGGAATTGCTTCAGTCATCATAAATGATTTCGTTTTCTAGAAAAAAATTCAGGTTCAATATTACTGAAATGTGTTGCGCTGGTGAACCAAAAAATTTTATTCTTTTAGGAATTATTTGGAGTTTTGTTTACCTGCAATTCTTACTTTCCTGGTCGAGCAGATTCAAATCGGATAGGGGTCGGCATTAGTACAACATATCGGAACATTTTAATTATTTCTCTCAACATGTCAAACCAAATTGGTGAAGTCTTGCGAGGTGCTATAAGGACCGAGGCAGTGAACCCTTCTGCCAAAATGTGGAAAGGACTTTTGAACAACAGAAGTGGTTCATCCAACCCAAATATGCTTCGCTTCCTGGGTCTATATGAAACTCCTCCTTTCTTTCATCAGATATATTTCTTCGCACCATTAAGCAGTAATCGGCATCCAACATGAAAAAAGCGTGATTATAAGGCTGCATTCATACTTAACAGTCATGTCGCTGTAATTGACGACTAACCTACCCTCAGAAGACTACACACATATCGATCCGACGCCAAATTAAGCGATTACGTCGGATCGATTCCTATTTCATCTACACAGCATAGCCGCTGAAAACGTCAGTTAGGCCGCGTTCATAGCGATGGTGACGGGACGCAGAAATGAAGAATTGAAGAAATGCAGGATTGACGAAAAGCATTAGATATGTGCCGACTTGAAGAAATGACGATTGCGGAAATCGGTACGTATCCAATGCTTTCCGCCAATTTCCCATTGCTGCATTTCTTCAGTTCTGCATTTCGTCACAGTCGCAGGTTTTACGGCGACGTGGTGGTAATGTATGAACACAGCCTGATATCAGTTCTTTTTTATTTTCGGACCGACGGGTTCAGTAGACTTTGCATCGAAATGAGCTGATAGGTTTGCAGGACTTAAACAAGGTGGCCCGATATATTGAACTTGTGCCGAAGACATTTTTCCAAAGAATCACTCTCCAATCGAGTAAATTGCATCTACACTTTTGCACACTAACCCGGAGTATTACTATAAAACACGACTTTACAGAATGGCACTGATACAAATATGTTGGGGATTATGTTTAAAAGACGATTATAGTGAGGAAAAACTAATTAGTCCCAACAGAACACTTTTTAGTGCTCAAAAAAAGTGAAGCATTATAGTTTCCCAAATTATATGGCTTTGAAACGCAACTTTTGATATTCGAGGGGTTTTTGGCCTTTCAAACTAGCACAGCTTCCTCAGCGGTTGTGGACCTATTCATAATCCCGGTCTTCATCTATTAGGTTGATTACTAGGTACTTATCAACATAAGTGGTACCCTCTTGGTGGTAGCGCAGGGGCTAATTACCATCGAACGTAACTCTGGGCGGCGCCCTGGCGTGTCCTCCCTTGTGAAACGGGAGATTTCGCGCGCGAATTCGTAGCGTCGCTTTTTGAAGGTCACGGCGTCACTAGTATTACCTGTTGTATTGTTACACAATGGCTTTGTTGCAGAGTAACTCTGATAATATTATTCCGACTGGAAACGATCAAATGGTGAGTGATTCAATATTTTTACAGCACTAGTCCAATATACGGGCCAATTTGGGAAGTTCTGCGGAGCTGCGAGACGGTACAACCTCCACTTCACGCGTCAATAAGAGCACATCGTACATTGGAGATCCCCAGCGAAGGGGGCCGTATATGGTCGCTTGAGAGAGGGGGGATATGTCGCGTTTGCCGTTGAAAAGAAATGTTTGCGTTTGTCGACTTTTCTCACTTTTTCCTATTTCAAATGTTATTATGTCAATTCAGTGCTATACCTATCCCTCTCCCTTCCCCCGCTCGATAGCATTTTTTGAGGGAAAAGTGGAGAAGTTTTTTTGGGAATGTCAAGGAAGATATTAGATAGGATGCGGGAAAAGGAAAGAGGGGTCGTTCCAGAAGAGGGCATTTTTGGAGGGATCGCATTGTGCAAAGCTACTCCAACGGCGGAACGTGTCCTGTAACCAGTTGCGTCTAATTCAGATTTCACGATTGGAAGTCCTAGTGGAATCCGAGAAAGGGAAGTGTATTCCAAATGGACTCACCATGGGTGAACAGGCAGACCGTAGAAGGCCCCAATATTCTCTGTACAACAGTTTTGAAGGCTCCCAGCAACAAACAATTTTCCTTACTATACATCTTTCACTGTTAACTTTTTCCACGTTTCGCGCATCATGTTGTTTAAGTTGTCTCAAAGTCTCCGTAACAGTGAAGGATTTATTGAGAAACTCCGTAAGATGGTAGGTACTATGGTATTGGGGAGGGAGCAGCGCAACAGAGGAAAATAATGAGGGGGTGTTCCTTGTAAAATTTTCCCCCAAAGGCAGAACGCGCTCTGAGCCATTTCATGTTTTTTTCCCCATATGGGGGGCGACTCACTCTACGATTTGATCTAGAGAAAATGAGGATTTTGCATTGACCGAGGAAGGTGAACGGAGATCCCGCGGCTGGACAAATATTAAATGAACTAGCAGACAGGGCACGTCCTGTCGCTGAGGAAAACTTTGCGAAGATGGTCCCGTCATGATGTCCTCTAATTTGTGAAATTATGTGGTTTCCCATCATGGAAAATTACGATAATAAAGCTAGTCAATAGAGCCTTTATTGGACTGGCGCTATTTCTACGCTTGCTTTATCTATTTATATATACTAAATACATACAGTTACTTAGCTACATGTATGACTATATGGTTGCAACAACCTGTACCATTTTATTTGGTGTATTTCAGTAATTACGAACATGTTTTCCATATCTGCGCACATCTTTCAAATGCATTACGGAAGTTTTTTAGTGGTAGCATGTCCCCACCGAAAAATGGTCGCAGAATTTCTCTAGGCGTGCTGAGTCCGCTTGTCTCTGATTCTTAGAATGTGAGAGAACTAAATCAAATTGCAGTCGGATTGCAGACATCAATGAGGTCATGACAGTGAACTACGATGTCATATCAAAGCAGACTTAGAACGCGTTCATACTCCATAATCCGAGCGCTTGGTCGTGCGATCGGTTCGCTTGGATAGGTGGATCTCGCGATGGGATCGCAAAATATGGACGCGCGTGGTATCGTACATCCGAATTCCGTATTGAGCGTAGCTCCGGCTCAAAATCCTCCGTAACTCAGCTCAGAGAGGCCCAAAACAGACATGAAAGACGGTTCCTGCACTGATGCCCTTGACTAGCATCAAGCTCACACATTTAGCGACTAGGAAATGGCTAAATAACATTTCTCAAGAAATGTCGTGTAACTTGTGTGGTGTTATGACAGTGTGGTGGTGGTGTCATCTGCTTTCATGATTGTTCAGTCTTTTTTTGCCATGGCTATGTCGCGAAGGCTAGAGTGCAGACAGGTCACAGGACGGTGGCTGACTAAGCTTTACGTAATTCTGAACACCATGCCTGTGAAAGCATTGCTATACCGTACAGGTAACAGAGTCGATCTGCGGAGAACATAATCCCTTTAATGGCATGAACTTAGTCTGCTCTCTTGGTTCCACCATTGGGTAACCACTGTGATCTTACACACTTCTCCAACATGGAAAGGGAAGGCTTCAGATTGGCATTGAAGATATATGGCATCTTGTCAAATTTTAACTTTCATGCTGAAAAAATCACTCAATTTCAAGCATGTGCATGTTTCATTTTCAGGACGGCATAGATAATATGGAAGATTCAAAGAAACCCATAGAAGCAGAAGAGGCAAAAGGAGATGCTAAAGAAGTTACTGGCATGTCAGAAGAAGCTGCAGATAAACCGGAGTTGAACAACGAAACAGTCGAAGAGAATGCGTCGGATAGCACTGAAGTGAGTACCTTCGATTACAAACGCGATTGATTCAAGTTAGAGATGTTATTGAGTTTATTTAGAAAAAATCCCCTACAAAGGAGCAGCCTTCGAAAGAAGAAAAAGTAGATGAAGAGATGCCCGAAGAAGGAGACGAGAAGGCTGATAATGCAGAGGAGGAAGGGAATGAAGATGAGGAGGAAGAAGAGGAACACGAGGAAAAGAAAGGTAGTCGCGCTTTCCCCCCTGGTGACAGGGAGGAGTATTTCCATTTCTGAAGTTTCAACTGAAATATGCCTGTTTTATTCAGGGATTTTCGACATGCCTCTAGAGATTGAAGGAAAACGAGAAAGACATAAGGTAGAGAGAATGACTATCACTTCTCCGACACCGAAGAAACCTGCAGCTGTAGTGAAAATGGGAGACGGTGTGCCGCTGGGAGAGATTGCTTACAGTGAGTTTATCGATTCATTGAAATAAGAGTGCTTCAGTTTCGTATTGCATTCACGGTTGTGGTTTATCCAGTGCTAATATTTGATTCCATAATTGTCTGACAGTATGTTGAAGACCTGTCCACGTTGTGATGTGGTTCCGCTTCTGAAATACAGGTCTTTCTTGCTTGTGAAATGGCTTTAGGCGAATGTTTGACTTACCTTTCCAAAAAAATTAACCCTTGTCACGATGGGATCCCATTAACCATGAGATTCGCGGTAGACTCACTATTAGCAACTACCGGGTAACGTACTTGTCGGTCGCGTCATTCCTTGTATTTCTTCGACGCTTCTCACGGACAAGGTGCCAATGGCGTTCAAGCGAACTTGGGTTTGAATAGAATAATATACTGTTCAACGGGCAGCGAAGCGTGAAGTACCATACGCACGCAAGGGTAGATCTCATTGAGCCCATTTTGTTCACAGCTAGAATCGCTTTCGTTCTTTACCGTTCCCAATAATCCTACGTTCAGAGCTTGCCTTCAATACTCCTTGTTTTTACCACAAAATGTCGTAATATGCTACATGTGTAGGTGGCTCAGTGGTGGCAAGTGACCCTCTTTGCCACGCGCGCAGTCCGCACAAAAATCTTGGACTTGGTCTCGTTCTGATCAAGCAAACCTCTTTCGGAGGGGCAGATGCTACCATTCGCGGAATAACAATGATCCTGCCAACCCACGACTTCATCGATAGGACCTACGCCACTACAGTAGTCGGATTTATTTTTGAATGGTGACTGAAAGGTAGGACGCTTCATGCTAGAACGGTGCAGACATCACTTTTGCAACTTCTACTTGAAACGCTCATCTCATGTATTGTACGACTTGTATATCGCTTATGTTCGGATAAGTGTTCTCGTTAAATACCAGTCAGTAACTGTTTCTCAATTCCAACAATTTTAATGCCTGAATGTGCTGGCTTTGAAACTTGTCAATATTTAGTCAATATTTTTTTTTGGTTTGAACTTGACATAAAGAAAAGCTGAAAAGTTCATTTTCAGTCGAGGAGCAGCTGCAAAAACACCGTTCTGAAGAACTGAAAACACTGCATCGTGTGCTGTATGGAACTGCAGGGAAGATGTCAATATTGAAGAAGGAAATCCGCAAGTTTACGGGGTTCGTTTTCCCCAGTAGCAGTTATTTTTACTTGCTGTTCGCTTTTCTTCACACATAGCGTTGTTACATCTCTTGTATTCTTTCTATTTTCTTTTTTTTGCAGCAGTGAACTCCTTCAGGTGCTATAGCTGTTTGAAATACCCTTTTCTAATATATAGGGCGCTTTTATCAGCTTGCTTGCAGAACCGCACGACACGCGAAACGTTTCTAAGCACAAAAGCTGCTTTTTTTGAATTTTTTGGTGACTCACTATTCTCTGGCTCGCTTTCGAACGTTCTTGCCCAGTACACAGCCGTTTTTGCAGCAGACGCTGGGGCATATCAGGGCTTAGGTTTGATGTGGCTGCCGGCCCGTTCTTCGCCATTTACCCCAGCGGACAAGGGAGAAAGATGGTGCAAAACGAGATGGCGTAACACTAAACCAGCCCACCTGACATGCTCCGACGCTGCAGTGAGAAAGACTGTAGATCACAGGTTACGCTGCGTTCATACTTGCGTCAGCGTTTGGGGAGGCTGGATATCGATCTAGCGAACGCCAGCTGGGCTAGGGAAGTATTGAACTTGAGCGAGACTGTCCGCGAAAACGCTTTTGAGCGCTGGTGGACGCTGCGAGATTGATATCTATACTTTCCTAGTTGCTGGCGCTGGCGAGCGATCGAAGCGTGGTGGAAGCTGGCGCAAAGTGAAAGCACCTTGGAACCGGCAGAAAACAGAAGGAAAGCCAGGAGGACCTCTGGGCGATTCGGGCGAAGACGCGCCGGTACCCCACACACCCTAGAAGATAGAGTGATACAGTAAGACCAAAAATGCGTAACAGCTAGGTACAACACATTCAGGCTACTACAAGTCTGAACAGTTTCCATGAGTTGAGTTATTCTGTGGCTGTAGTTTAGCCTTTCCAGCTTCGGATTCGAGGAAGGTTCACCGGAATTTAAGAAGAAGGTTGCGCTCCTCGGCAAACTCACCACGGATCAGCTGAGATTAATCAAGAATATACTTGGACTGCATAGTGGTGGTAGTACGAAGGATGCGCTGGTAAGCCCTCATTTTTAGCATTGTATTGTTCTTCATACAGTAGTAGCACAGGTTACCACCATCATGCTTTTCCTTATGAAAACTGTTGACCATGCTCGTGGTGTACCGAAGAAACGTAAATCATCTGCAAAAACACCGACAACAGCAAAGCGTGCGAGAAAGAGCAAAGGAAGTGAAGAGGTAGGAGTTGTTAGATGGTCTGGTACAAGCTGTAGTGTTTCCTGTATAGATTTGTCTCTTATTGAGCTCACCATTTCGTTATCTCCAACAGCAATCTCTAAATTTTCAGATTGTGAGTGATGACGATGAAGATGACGAAGACGATGATGATAGAGGTAAAAAACCAGCTGCTAAGACGCCAGCAAAGACTCCAGCGAAGGGGAAGGCTAAAACACCTGCAAAGGCCTCTGCGAAGTCAACGAAGAAAGCTCCCGCGACTAAGACACCGAGAAAGGTTCGGTGAGATGGTCTTGTTTTAGGAAGGGTTGGTCATATATATCATTGCAGAAGAGGGAGTCTACTGGATCGAAAGACACCGCCTCCAAGACCGATTCCGACAGCGACGATAGTGAAACTAAAAAGAAATCGAAAGCAACGTCAAAGAAGGTACGCAGCGTAGTTGTGATCAGCACAAGTACTACCATAAACAAGCTCGAGCCTACGACGTGAAAGGTCCAAGTCCAAAGGGAAAGGGAGGTTGATGAAAAAACAAAAAATATTTTCACGTGACATTGCTAAGGAACCTTGAGGTGTAGTAAACAACTAACGGGATGTATCTATTAGGTTGTCCGGAAAGTTCTGCACGTTTCGGGTGTTTCACTTTAAACGATCATAACTTTCTTAACACTCATCGGATTTAATCCAAATAAGCACCATTCGAATCAGCACACTTTTGCCAATGTGGCAGCAGTCGAGAAATCCCATCAAAGTAAAAAACTGGGTGGTCGAGAGTTCACGAAATCCACGAAGGCTTTTTTGCCTGGTCCTGATTGATGAAGTATTTTCCAGCAAGGGAGTTCTGAAAAATGTTTGCAGGAAAGGTGATAGTCGGTTGGCGAAAGGTCTGAAGAATATGGCGGTTGAGGTAGAACTTCAACCCCCAATTCGTTCAATTTATGGATAGTGATTTGTGAAACGTGTGGGCGGGCGTTGTCATGCAAAAGAATCGGACCCTTTCTTTTGATAAGTGTTGGCTGCAGCTGACAAAATTTTCGGTACATTTCGCCGATTCCTTCACAGTAGGTTCTGCTGTGATGGTTTGGCCTGGTGATAAGTTATAGTAGATCACACCAGGCGATGACCACTGAACCGTGACCACAATCTTTTTTTCGCGAGGGTTCGGCTTTGAAAATCCTCGGTGGTTCGTCGGAATCCAACCACTGGGCCCCCACACCTGATTAATTTGTTGAGCCGTATTGCGGATTGCCCCAATTTATAGTCGAAGAAAAAAAATCGTCCGAAAGTGCTGCCTATTTCACCATCGCTTGCAAAAAAATCTTGAAAAGGGTTGCATTCAAGCAGGTGGTGAAAGGCGTTATAAGCCATCAGATAGGGCGCAAGGAGAGTTGCAGAGGATGTACTAGCTGAGATCGCAAAGGGAGAGTGAGATTTTTTTAGTCCAGCTAGTGAATATTCAAGAAAAACAGTAACACAAAACGTGAAGAACTTTTCGGACAACCAATAGCTCTATAAGGCCCTGCTCACTAGAAGGTTAATCTGTGGCACAAAAGCCATTGAGCTGGCTAGGGATGGTCGCCAGATCGAAGTGGCCGTTTGTAACGAAACGTATATCAGCGCATAACGCTATATATGGTAGTGTTTTTGATACGCTAATTTGCAATCTGCATTCAAAAATTTGCAAAAGGCGATTTTCCAAATAGGAACTGAATTATGAAGGCTTGTTCGACTGGAGGGACAGGTAGTCGAGCGCGGTTGCCAGCCAATTTGCACAAATAGCAGTTAAGCGCAGACCCAATCAACGGCGGCATGGTTTAGTGGTAGTGGTCTTGCTTCATAGGCATGACGCGGAGGTTCGGGTTCTTTTTGAGGACCATTTTTTGCATTTTGTGAGGAATGTCTCTTTTGAGTCTAGAAAACATTCAAACGCCAAATGGGTGTCATATTCGTGTTCAGGGAGCAAAACTACCCCTGGGACAGGTTTCTAGCCAAATGTAAGGTTTTGACCTAACTTTGAAAAAGTGCGGTAGCAGTTGATCGAATGATGGTCACCAGTAGTTCTAGGGCCAGTTTCTTATCGATTGCTTGTCTTCGGACGGAACTTGCTTTTAGATATCAGGAAAACTGGAGCAGTAACAAAATGAAAGCGTGAAATGGCAAGATGACACTTTGCACAGCAGAGTATTTGTAGCTGAATAGGTGTGGACATGAATTTATTTGCACCCTATGGATGCTTCTTTTTTCGCATTCGGCAAGAACCAGATTTTGCTAGAAACTTGTGTATAAAGGTGTTTCGACCCGATGAACACGAATATAACACTCGCTGAGCGCTGTATGAGCGAAAACGCCTGTATCGCGCACGACGGCACCTGTACGCCCAATCTTTTCCTGCACTACAAGGCTTCTACAAGGAGCCCAAGCGCAGTAATAAACGGACGCAAACTTTTTTCAGGCAAGTTTAGGTGAGCGCTGAAGTAGTAGTGACGGCAAAACCACTTTTTGCCACATTCGTGCAAGAGCAAAAAAGTTAAGCTTAGCAGGGATCCGATCTCATGACCTGTTGCGTGATAGACGCGGAGGAAAAAGCTCCATAACTCCGTTCAGAGAATCGTTCTGCAAATTTCGAAGGCAGATTTGAGATCAGCGTCCAAAACCACGTCCTGTGAGCTACATCTCATTACAAATGGCCACTTCGACCTGGTGACCTTCTCTAGTGAGAGGCAAAGAGCGGCTGTCATTGAGCTGAAAGCAAAAGAGCGGTTCCGGTGGTGTAATGGATAGCGCACTCATCCGGTCAGCGGAAGATGCAGGTTTGAGTCCCGCGTGGGGTCTCACTGTTGCCCATGAGTCAACACAGTTGTAATCGCTTGAACGTGTGGCAAAACTCGAGCTCTTATAGCTGATATT
>MU943774.1:0-12574 GCA_036418165.1 Cooperia oncophora | reverse complement strand
TTGAATCGTTTTTCCTTTTTCTCACTGCTAGATGGTATCAGCATTGGATGAGGCGAAGAAACGATATCACTTTGGTGGCATAAAACGAGCAGTTCGGGAAAATTCGTTCAGTGAAGCTGACAGGGACCCTTATTTGCAGTGTTCTCCACGATTTTCCTGTACTTTTTTTCTTGGAGAGTCACTTAGCGATTATAGGCTTGTAAGTTGAACCCCACTGTCCATAGTATGCATCGTGGGGCTTGTCCTGAAATCTATTCTGCGCCATACAAATAGCTCCGTTTGGGTTCATCTTTACTAACCTTACCCAAAACCCTTAGGTTTACGGTAGTAACCAATCCATACTCCTAGCCAATGTTGCCTTTTTATATTTTTTCTTTGTATTCTTTGAGCAAAGCCTTCCATGCACGTTTTCTGGATGAGATGCCCTAACAAATGTGAACAAAAGGCAAGGTAACCTATAAAACATCAGCCAGGATGTTAGGGATCCTACTGTCCTACTGCTGTAAGGGTAACCCTGACCCTCGGGCACTGCCGATTTTCTAAGCTTGATCCCACCATATTAGGTAAAGTTTTAGGTGATTAAGGGGGATTAAGAACGCCAGGCCAGGATAACTATGTATGTGCGTTCTGCGCGTACTCGGCGAACGGACGGTTCAAGGCAACGAACAGGTTCCATTCCCAACCGCTTTTCTCACATTCATTGCTTCTCCTGCCATTTCTCTGCATTCACCTTCATTTTCTAAGCAGCATTCCCCTCCAACTCCCACCCCTCTCGCCCCTTCTCTAAGGGTAGTTAATCTTATACAACCTCTGTTATGTAACCTATAACCCATCTATCTTGCAACCTTACTTCCGTGCTCCTCAGATTCACTACATTTTAACTGATTGATCCTCTTATTAAGCTTTTCTGGTCACGACGTGAGGTGCTCCAACTCAATTCACAGCAATGCGGCAAGTGGTGCTGCTCATTGTGGTACTCGCCCAACTGCTTCAAGCGGAATTCACTCCACATTTTCGGAGGTTTATCCATGACAGTTTCGGTGTGAACATTGCTGCCGTATTGGAACGTACCGATCTTGGTTTGGACGCATCGTTTGGTGGTCAGGTGAGGGCATTTCCTTCGTTTCACCTTGTTGTTCCCATGTCATGGAGTGGTATTGATTTTACGCGCACTGAATCGATATTCGTTTGTAGCACACATACCATGGTAACACATCTCGATTGTATTGTACAGCACCGTTGACTATTGTGACCCGCATGGTTCCCCTGAAAAACCAGAAAGTCCCCTTCCTCTTGCATATGGTGGACAGTTGTCCACTAAATCAACAAAACTCGTCCTCAAAATGTGACAGTTGTCCAGTAAAAAATTTCAGCTGAACGAAAATGACAAACCGAAAAAGCAAGCCATCATCCTTGTTCATGGAATCACAAACAAAATTACGCGGTTTCTGGTGAGTTTATCGATTTCTGCGCGTTATATTGATTTGTCCCAATGATCGATTTCTTGTTCAGGGAATGGTGCAATTTCTACGTTCACAAGGTTACACCAATTCCGAGATTTACGGTACCACATGGGGTGATGCCGGTACAACACCATTTGGTCTTGTCGATATGAAATGTTCATATGTGAAACAGATCAGGTTAGTGAGTGCCAATTTCACTGGGACGTGACAAGAATCCATTTTGTGCGTTCGAAATGGATTCTTGGCATTGGTACAGTCTTAGTCGCTACGGATGTTGAGGCGTGCCATAGGGCTTGGTTTGGAGGGGCACCATCACGTTTCCGACCAGTTGTTGTTGCTCTTCCCTGTTCAACAATTGAAGGAGAACGGACTGGAGCCCCGCCAAACACTTTTCCCCCTTGACGCAACGCAGCATCCGCAGCGAACCAGTACTTAGACCCGGAAAGTAAGCAATTACTTGACTATTACAGAAGTTTCATTATTGCCGTACAACAGTATACCGGCGCTAAAGTGGACATTGTCGCCTATTCCATGGGTGCTCCTATAGCACGAAAAGCCATTCTTGGCGGAAATTGTATGGATACAAGGGAGATACTGGGTAAGCTTGCTTCATTTCACAACTGAAGACCTTGTGTGAAAAAGGAGAGCGAGGCCAAAAAAGCACAAGGTGGTCAGTCTGCAATTTTCGTGAAGGTGCGGTAGCCTGCTATTTCAAGAGAGCGAACCCCTCCAGAATCGGTGGAGCCACTCAAGCGCCGTGATGTATCCACATCAACAAATAAGTGGCTCATCTACACCGGCACCCACCCCACGCCTCACACCTCCTGCAAGATACCAGGCAAGCATGCAGACTGGTCCCCTCAGCATATAGCGCATATCCTGCAAAGACGGCGCGGAATGAGGGCGGCGCAGAATAAGTTTGCAGCCTCACATTTTTGCGACCTTGATATGAGACTTGTGAGGAAGGGCCGCTCCGGCTAGACTCTAATCCATCCACACCCCCTCGGAGGCCCTTCTCTTTGGAATAACTGTATATTGCGTGTGTATTGCGCTGAATAAGGTAAATCATGATAAACCAAACGACTGCTACATAACCTTACTATGGTGCGCCATGCACTCGTCTCGTAATCTGTGGTGTCGCTCGATTAAGTGCTGAGAGAAATAGAACATCTGCCTAATCTTAATAAGATTGGACGCCCACTTCCTAGTGCAATCTAAACCCAACCAGGCAAACTGGGTGCGATATTTCTGCCTATTGAGTCACATCAAGAGGTCAATCGGTATCAGAATTGTTCAAAAGGATGAAAGACCCTTATTTGTAGATTGGTCTTTAACTCTATATTGAAAAATACGCATCCATTCAGAGCCATATTTTGAAATGATAGTCAAGTACCCGGCGCTTCCCGAGGAACAACGGGTTAACGCCAAGCGTAGGCCAGTAGACCTGAGCTGCGCGACAAGGCTTGTGTTGCAAAAGCGCAGGGTACGCATCAAGGGCTACGAACGCGTTCATACCGTGATTCTGATCGCTCTATCAAAGCGATCGGATGCGAGTATCGCGCTTCCAACTGATGAGGTGAATTTGCTTTATAATCCAGGTTAACTAAGCTAGGAGATGATGTGCTCTCAACCTATTTCTGGCGTCGGCTGTATTCTCCGACCCTTACATTTCCCCATCCCTACCCCCCTCCCTCCTCCCGATGCCTATGCGACAGTTTTGTAAAAAATGGCTGGAAGATCGTCGTAGGAAACGTAGTGCACTGTGCAACAACGCTGGAGAGCCGAAGACGACTAGAAAATCCTCGGGTCTCTAACAGCACTTCATGCTCCACACTTCAGGCCTCCTCTACACTGAAATCATCGACACTATTCGTATCGGCGCTGAGAGCGAAATCAAGGCAGGTGTACTATGCGTGGTACCGATTCCTGTGGGCACGTGCAATAAGTAAGTTTATGGAGACGAAATGGTCGTCAGAGAACAACTGAACCATTGCTATTTTAGAAGGACCGGTCTACATTGCGATTCCGAGTTCCTGAACGACATCAATAGTCAGTCTGGATACGAGGGATCCCATGTTTTCAGCATTTTCTCTACGCCGAATGAGAAGGTTCGTTATAAATTTCTTTGGGGAATCCCCAGTCTTGCTCGCGGCGGACGCTGAGGCATGTTAGGACGGCTAATTTGGCGAGACGCCAGCCTGTTTTCCACCATTCGGTGTCCTTTGTTCGTTTCAGCGATCGGTGGAGTACGGGTTGACGATCCGCACCCAAGCCGCCTGACAGGTCATCAGCATTTCGCAATTGACAAAACGTGAGCACAGTGTGCCGGCAAATAGAATTGTGCGTCTAAGCGAACAATTTTCAAGAATAGTTATTTTTTTCGTCCGACTGAAGCTAAAAATTGGCGCTGATCGGCTTTGGTGGGGGACTCTGCACTTTCGCTGGTTTCTTTCGCCAGTTCCTGGTAAACTACACGTCTCACCTTGATGAAACCTGTACACTCTTGTCGAGTCTGAAGAAAGTTCATGCTGCTGCATAGCTTTACAAGAATTTACAAGTCTCCGAAGAAAGTGTCAGTACTAACGGAACCAGCAAATGCTCCCACCAAGCCGAACTGCACCCGAAAACATCAAAATAGAGATTACGCCATGCACATGCATAACATGCGAAAACGTTGAATTGACAGCCTATCTAGTTATGTCGCTACTGATGTATGTCTCTTTTCCAGATTGGCTTCCGAGCTTGTGGCAAACCAGTTTCGCCGATCCGAGGTGGCACGGGTTATGTGAAAAAGGATGGAATGAGTCATGATCAAGTTATGGATAGTACACATCATTTACAGATGAACTTCATGACAAAACATGCCCCGAAATAGCGCGACCCTCTCTAGAACTACTCACTATTTGAGGGATTTTGGCCCATGCTAGGCTCAACATCTGTCTGTCATAGCCAAGGCACGTCCTGCTGCAGGAGAAAATCTCCCCCTGTCCCCTCAATTTCGTCCATCTGCTATGACCCCCCCCCCACCTTTCCATCCTATCCTACCAATCATCTCGCCTATCTGTTTAACGGGCGATATTGACACCATTATAGGGAGTTGTATTTGCTCGTCGCTGAGAGCAGGGTGGTGTGGTTTTGCGAAATTTTATTCAGGTTTGCCGTCACTACTGCTGTCCCCCCACCCCGACGACGAAATTTTTAGTTAAACTAAAAAACGTTCATAAAATTCCGGTAAAAATAATAGATAGACAGGTAGAATCGACTATCAAAAAAATTCCAACCAAATACGACCCCCGCCCCTCCTCCCTCAAGCGACCAAATACGACCCCCTGCTGAGGATCCCCCAGTGTAGGGCGTGCCCTGGTTACAACTCCGTATATGCCTACCAGGAATCACCAACTGGCTCGGCACCAGCCTATTTCCCATGGATCGTTGCGTTTTGGGGCGTTCAATGAGTAACGAAAAAGGGTCTGGCGTCGCGCCAAACCCTTGCGTCGCTGAAACGCCCCGACTGACTTCGGTGATAACGATTGTAATTACACACTAGTTTCTTCGCATTGATTGGACGAGTTCCCTTTCTCCCTTCAAGCCCTTTGAAACTTTACTCACGTAGCAGTGCGGGTATTTTACTTATCACACAACTAGTAATATGTACACTTTCAACTGTGATTACCGAACTTATGCTATTTATCAGATCAATAAAATAAATTTTATTTGCATGTTTTTAAGTGAATTAAACGAACCGGCATAGCACAACTGATACAGAAAAGGAAATCGATATGAACAAAGATTTCTGGACGCTGTTCGGCTTAGGAGGGGCATGGAACACTTTCTCTGGTTGTTTTTGCTAGTTCATGGTAACTAACAAAACTCGTTTCGGATACATTAAACTCGTGGGTATCTGCGGAAACATACAAGTGCGTGCCCCTACCAAGCCGAACTTTGCCGAATTTTGTTTATTTATAATCCTATGCATGCGTCAAAAAAACGCGTCAAGTGAATCAAAGGCACATGCAATATCTCAAGTTCCTGAAGTAAAACAGCAAAACAAAAAAGGTGTACTCCTATTCATTACCACTATGATGGAGGAGGCCCGCCTATCGGCACAGCGTTTGCAAAAAAACAACTCAAAAATTACTTAATAACAAAATTACTCGAATTGCTCCTATAAAAGACACATCTCGCGCCGATCATATGGGCGTAATAAGGCCTACCATTGCGCCTATTCCATTGGTGTAACCCTCTTCGGACTACAAGACGTAATGAGGGGGACCCGAAGATAAGTAAGGCATAGCGTTAGGCCTGACTCCGCTCATATAGTCAGTGCAAACTGTGTCTTTAAGTCATCCTACAAGCGGACATTCATCACTATGACCAGCAAGGGCTATGTTCAAGAAAGGAACTCTACATATCATTTTGCCCCTAGCGGTGAAGATATCACGGCGACAACTTGAGTAGAACAGTGAAGGCGCCGCCAGTATGATCTGGCGGCGCTGTTTATCGACGGGGGAGGGGGCATTCTGCTTTTCGTAGATCTGCCAACCCATCTAGGTACCCTTTTTTTATTCAGTTTACACGCTTTAGGATGGTTGGCTAGACGATCTGCTCCAGCTTCCACAACCGTCACAAGTCCAAAGTGAGCATGTTATAAACCGGAACCAGAGAAACAATTACAATACAAAATGCCCGCCCCCCCCCCCGTCGATAAACAGCGCCTGATCTGGCCTACGGCAACTGTATTCAAAGATACAGCAAGCGATGATCGATGCGGCTGTTAGCCATTGTACTTCTTTTTGGCACGTTCCTTATTCTTGCCGTGTTAGGAAGGGAGCTAACCCAATGGGTAGGGCAGCATTGTCTCCACCAATGAGGGAGGTAAAACTGGTGACTGTTTCCGCCCACACAATGGGAACACGTGGATTATAACACAATCGAGTGACTAGGATGTTTCCCCGTACTGGCGCTTTGAGAAAGGCGCACTTGGCGATTGGATTTAGGCCGCGCGACGGCGAAGAAATCACTCTCGTCAGACAGCTCACCCTTTCCCCCCCCCCACCCCAACCTTCCCTCCCTCTCCTATGGACAATTCTTGATCTCCCAGCCGAAAGTTTAGAAAATCTAAAACCACTGGTCTTTTCGCACTTAAATAAGCCACCTATGCCTTCAACATGGGAGCAAAAATACGAATGGCCAAGACCTAGAAAGGAACATACCACGGGGGGGGAGTTGTAGTTCTTGAGGAAATGGTCCCTGAATGCATCAGGAAAGGCAATGGGCACGATGGCCTGAGGGGGGGGGGCGGCAGTACTGCCACGTTGGCGGACGGGCTTCGATGCTTTGGAAGCCGCGTTTGATCTTCAAAACCAAAATCTTACTCGCCCTTCAACCAATCGACGTTTAGCCAGCAACCGCCCGCCTGCCTATCGTGCCCCTCTGTCTCTAGGATGCGTCCTTTCGTGGAATCGCCTCATCCCAGGGCCCATGAATCGTTTGCTTACTCTTCTGCTTAACAATCAAAATAAATGGGCAAATAAACAATAGAAACAGTTGAAACAACATCCACATTACTGATAATTCCACAAACAACGTCCACAGCAGATATGTTGAGAATACTGATAAGGAGATCGTGAGCAACGTTGAAATCACCGCATAGTGGGCAAATAGGAGATTCCTTCAAGTAAGACAACGTCAATCTCGGTTTTCGTTAAACCAGGAATAAAATAACTCTATTTAGAGGGGGTTGAAAGTCACGTCGTTTAGAAAGCCGCTCTGCATTTTACTGTCCACTTCTGCGAGCGGCTGCAGAGTGGTCACTCTACCAGAATATGGGTACAGGTAGTAGGTAAGGAGGAGTGAAGAGGGAGAGGAGATTATAGCAAACAGGATCACACCACGCCTGTCTTCTGCACATCATCGCTTTCCAGGACGAATCTAATGCAGGTGGAGAATAGGTCACTTGAGGAACACTCTCTTGCTCGGAGGGCGCAGACGATCATAAAAGGACGTGACCAAGCCTCGTTTTCGACCTGCCTCCTCCATGAAGAACCTACTGCTCTTCAGTCTTACACAAACTGGCGCAACGTGAAGTTGAAGCGCGCGTGTGTGCCAGAGGGAGGTGGGGGAGGGGGAACGTGGCCACCAAGAACTGCGTTTAACGCTGCAAAATTGGTTGAAGAACATATTTTGTGAAATTTCCTTGATCAAATCGTTTCATCTTCCGGCCGGTTGAACGATCAAAGCCGCTTTGAGACGCCATCATAGCCACCGAATAGCCACCCATCATAACATGACTTCCCGCCACTGAATGAAGAGCTCACCTGATAAACGGTGAAAAAGCGTGTAAGGCAAACGACATAGATAACATAACAAAAGCCAGATCATTCGATTCCAACCGTGAGAGAAGAAAAACAGCTGAGCTCAGACCACTGCTCACTGATAAGTGATATGATACGCTGCAAAGAAGTCGAGTTAGTCAATCACTAGCGCACTCGAAAAAGAAACAACTAGAAGTCACAACATAAGGCAAATACAAGTCTCCTGCCCCAGCGACCGAATAAGACCCACTCGCTTGAGATCCCCAACTCAACGTGCCCTCTTGGTTGGAGGAAGCGACACGGAAGCACTCCCGTCCCGTCCCCCCCCCCTTCGAAACACGACAGCACTACATAAAAAAACAGTAAGGCGAATTCAAAAAGAAAAAAAAAAAGCGTAACTTCACATGGGCTGCATTGGATACCGAACAGGAAACACGCAGCTGAATCAAAGCCGTGATAAACGATAGCGCGAAAATCGTGTCTGTACTGATAGTGCTCGTAAGGGTCCTGAGAATAAAACGGTTAAACCTAACGTACGTATTAAAACGCGTTAGATACCTGTTCGCTGCGGATACTGGGCGTGTCAGGTGGAAAAGGTGGTGGATTTGAAGCCGGCAAAACCGGTTCTCCATTTAGAGATAGCTCGGTCAAAGGGACTTACCAACTGAGGGATGACGGACTGGCACAGCCCTCCCTGAGACGCCTCAGCATCTACACCGAATAAGGCTGGGCACCAAACGTTTTGGTGGATGGTGGCCAAGACATCCACGTTGCGGCGATGCACAGAAACTATGGCTGGTATTTCCAAACTAAGTGACTCGATATGCCCTAGGGCCAGACTAAATAGGTCCTGGTGCGAATGCCGTGAACGGCGCCATTGGCGTCCCCGCAACGTGGATCTTCTGACCCAAACCCTATTTTCCAAATATCTTCGTAAATAGCTGTGGCACACCCACCTTATAGCCGGAGTTGTTGCATATCCAAAGAAAAACAATACCACTACCGTATACAGGTGGTCGGCGAAATTAATTGAAGTCTTTCAGTCCAATAGCAAAGCAATATACTAAATAGAGAAGCGAGCCTAGTCGATAATTAGACCCTGGTTGCCTAGTTACACTACGCTGACAGTGTATTGTGAACACCTACAAACATTGATGTTCTTTGCCACAAAATCAATCGATAACAATCGATAAGCAGAAACGCCTTACATATTCGAAGGTGATGTAGAGTAGCACAATCAAATTCAGGTGAAATACGAGCCTTTCGACGCCGAAAACCGCCTCCCAATAGGTATACTTCACAGCAGACACTAAACGAACGGATATGAGTAGTCAATTTGGGAACTATTCGACCAATACAACCCAAAAATGCGAATTTTCCGCTTGGACATTGTTTCTAATGGTTATTGTGCACGCTGGCAGCACCTAGCGCCAACCTGATGCCACACTCCGGCCACCTGAACGAATTCTGCTGGATTTCCGTGCAGCGACCCTCATGTGGCGGAGAGGTAGTGAGAGCAGGGTACGGTAGTGATGGGTAAAATGGCAGTGTCAAAAGGACCTCTCCCCGAATTCCCGGTTTGTGGATAGAGAAACGGTGTCCAGACTGTTTTCTCTCCCCCCCCCCCCTCCTCCTACTTAGTGAGAATGGTTCGCCAAATTCCTACCACTATCCACAAAGATTCTGCCTGAAGAAAGTCGTCCAGCGGGTGGGGGCAGGGGGTAAGGAGAGGGAGGCCGTCATCAATCAACTACCAACTTATTGTAAATATTAGAAATACATTTGCATGGTAATTCAGCAAACCCGTCATCCGGGGGGCGGTGGGGGAGGAGTGGCAGCGAATACTGGCGGCCAAGTATGAACATATTGAAGGGGTCCTCCCAACGATGTTGTACCCTGGGTGGGAACGGAGAGGGGGTGGAATTACGGAAAGGCAGTGCGGTCCGCAGTGGACAACAATTGCCAGTTTCGCAGCGGAAAGTTGCAGGGTGAGGACGATTCGCAATGTTGCTCCAGTGACGCCACATTCTTGCCAGTGACACCGCCTCCAGATTCCACCTTCTAAGTTCGCTTTCTAGCGAAAAGCGATGCCACCGGAAAAGTAGTCTCAAGAAGGAGCTCATTGTCACTGTTTTCTGGGGTTGTAGGGCTCACTAGTACGGGAATCAGTTCGCTGGACGAGCGCGTTAACTCTTCCTTTGATTCGCTGAGGTTACAGGGGCCTTACTAGGGGCGTTTTTTCGTTCCCTTCTGCATTTTTGCTTCACTGACGAGTCCCTTCGTACCTTCTCTAATATATTTCAACACCATTACCTACGCTTCCTTTCGCGGACCTTGACACAGTCGGAGATTACCCAACGCACAGAAATCTTTCTTAGGACCAGGCGGCGCTGTCAGGACAGACCTCAAGATAATTGTAAGTTGTGCTGCAAGATTGTTGCGTGGTGATGGCGCGGCATTTACTTGGTTTAGCCCGTCGACTGGACCACCGGATTTTATGAGATTACGAGACCGTGAGCGTTCACGGCTACTTTTGGTTATACATTAATTACTGTAGCCATCAGGCGAACATCGTTATTTGCGGGCGCATCGTCACATGGATGCTTCTTGTGGGCGAATTACAACTGTCTGTCACATAGCTCGCTGTACACGACTTTTTTTTTTGCCAGAGAGGATGTCCCGCGTATCCCACAGTGCGAACTCTCGTCGCAATACCTTCCTATGTTCCTTTCCTCCACGTGTCTGCTCCCTGTATGTTCTCGTGATGCTTAGAACCGGTTTATTTAAAGCTCTTTCTGAGGTGTATGCTGATTTTCCTCACTGATGAAGTACTTAGCAATATCGGCATTTGAGCACCACTACCCACGAATGCTAATCGCGGGCTCTCCTTTGAAAGCCGCGTTCACAGCTCGCGACTCGAGCAGCTCATCCCCCGCAACTGAGAGAGACTACGCTCCGCCCTAATCGTTCGATCCACTCAGCAGTTGTAGCGGACCAGCGATTAGCGGTGGAGTGCGGTCAGCCGCAGTAGCGAGTTTTCCAACGAATGTGTGGCGCCAGTGGTTAGGTATGCCAATGCACAGCCTGTGACTGAATTTCGGGCTGTCTTGGTGAGAGTGCGAAGACAAACAGCTCAATCGCGCCACTGCAAGTCTCCCAGTTGCAGCGACCCCATACCTAGCGGTTACGTCACATCTTGAACTTTTGTGCATGGTCCCATTACGAAACCCTGTGACGCAGACGGATAGAGCAGAGCGACGGATAGAGCAAGAAACATATGGCGAGCCAGGAAACGGGGTTTTTCAAGGGGAGGGGACCCGGGTGGGTGAGCTACTTATGATTGGTGAAAAGCTGTCAATATGGTATAGAGTGCCGTGCCGGAATGGCAGAGAAAAAGAGGAAAATCGACGCGTTCAAGGGACTGTGCTCCAAGTTACTCGAATAGACATACCTCCGTTCAGCTAAAAAAAAAATTGGGATATTTGGACGTGTAACGGATCGAAGTCGGAATTTGAAAGTCGCTCGTACAGGGAGGACGCATTCGGGCTGGAGCTGCAGCACCCTAATCGGAAGTACTGAATCGAACAAAGCAAAAACCGGCGCTGTTTGGCTTGGAGGAGACATTTTGTGCTTCATGTAATTCCTATGCTTAGTTCGTTTGTGTCAAATAACAAGTCTCATTTTGGTAAGACTTGTAAACACCTGCAGATCTTCAAAGGTGAACTGTACACCTTTGCTAACCATGAGTACCATTTGATGCCCCTACCAAGCCGAACAGAGCCCAGCAATCAACTAACGCACGGTTCTTTTTCAGTTCGCTCAGAAATTGCTCGTCACCACCAGAGTAATTGTCAGGATACGGTTGTCTACGGTACAGTATTTTTCTCCACTGCACTTCCTCTTCTTCTTCTCCAGCCACCATTCTTTCATACTAGGATGCCATTCCTCCTGATCATAGTTTGAGAGAAAAAGGCTCAAGTGAATACAATCTCTGCAAACGACAGAGCGTGTGAGAGAGAGGCGCTACCCGCGTATGTATTGAGGTCATGGGTGAACGTCTGCTCAGTCACATAGCCTGGTATCGATTGGCCCTGGCCACTAAGGCAGCGCCGACCGATTACCGCGTTGAAGCGCGTCGACGAACGCCATCGCGAAGTCTATACGCTGCCTGACGGGCGTGGATTGGAACCCTACCAAGGCGGCCTTCTCGACCAATGATGCGATCCGTCAGTCCGCAGCAATTGGCCGGAAAGGCTGCCCTGGCCGCGCTTCAAGTTACGCCTCTCACACGCCCTATCGTTTGCGGGGATCACGAATATAAATGACCGAGAATATCCTTCCTAGGGATTTTCTGTAAAATATCTCTCTAGATCAAACTTCACATGTCAAACTCTTCACGAACTTCAAATCGAAAAATTCATTTGATGATAATCGAATGGAGAAAATCGTCGTAAAAAATAGCCGAAAGCGCACAAATTGAAAGGCGATCACAATGTACAGTAACAACAATCGATCGGTAGATCGATCAGCAGAACAGGGGGAGGCAAACTCGTCGCGTACACAGCCGCGCCGCCATCAAATGTTTTCACATCGGTCACTGATTGGATAAATTTCACTGACTAGACACAATCAGCTTGTCTGATCTATCAGTGATAAGTAGAACTTCTACATGGCATGAAGTAATCAATATATAACATTATTGCCTTCTCAAAAACCTCACAATAAACAACGATCTACTACGTGTCGGACCACTTTCACATTTCAGACTACACTAGAAATGCGCCACTTTAAGATAGG
>MU943763.1:0-11368 GCA_036418165.1 Cooperia oncophora | reverse complement strand
ACTTTTGGATGTGGAATTGGTGAGTTGTTTGTTCACTGCCACCAGTCCTGTAGTTGTGGGAAATTTTCGCAAAATAGGACCCCTCTCAAATTTCCTGGTACAACCTCCTATTTCTCATCCTCCTTCCTATTTACCTCTTTCTGAACTCTACCTTGCGTTCTAACACTTTTCAGGGAAAATTTTCTAGTTTTTCGCATTCAACGCAGGAAAAAAACCCGAGAGAAAGTTAGCAACCAAAAACATTTTGCTCGGCAGTTACGACCCCCCCCCGACCTCACTCCAGCTACCAAATGAACATATATGACTCGAACTCCACTCGCTGGGGATCTGAGGACCAGCTTGCGACGTGCTCTGCTTACTGCTTAGTATATCGGTCTATTCTGCCTAGAGCAAAGGCAGAGGTAGTTGGGCTACAACCAGACCTCAGCGTCCGCAAAAGTTCTGTTGTTCTTCGCTCAGAGAACTTAAATACCAACGGGACTCTCACCAAACATGTTATGTTAGTACTATGCTGTTATGCTGAAAAGTAGAACTAGAAGCCATGTTTTCAAAAAGGATTTCGTAAAGCAGAGACGTTAAAGAACCCGTCCATTTTCAGTATTTGGTGGCTCTCTATCGTTTAATTGCACATTTTTGATCATTCAGAAATTTTCAGTTTTCCATCCAGTTTGTTGTTGACGAAAGGCGTAAACCATAGATCGGGGGCAAGGCGCACTGATCGTGCACGTCAACACGTGCCATGGTCGAAGTCCAGTGCAAAGTGAGTTAAAACATTTATAGCATGCTGTCATTCATAAACAACTGAATTAATTGTTGCACTGCTAAACAATCTTTCAAGTTGGACTTCGCCCATCGAAATGATGGCATCAGCAGGTAAAACTGGATGGGCAAAGTATACTGGTATTATCCAAGAGTTTGTACCAGATCTCTTGTTGAGTACATTGGCGCAAGATGACAAGCAAAAGGTGTTATCCCAAGCCTCTGATAAAAACACCGGATTTTTCCGACCAGTGTTCACGAAAAAAGGCGCCAGTTCTGCCGTCTGTCAATGATCGAAGATCACCAATGCTGGCGAAGGTAGGGCACGCCGTACGTTGGGAAACCTCAGCGAACGGGGGGGGGGGTCATATTTTATCGCTTGAGGGAGGGGTCTCAGTTGCCGACCGAAAAAATGCTTGTGACTGCGCTTTTTCCTTGTTGTTTCTTTTTCACGTGCGTTATATACCCACCTCCCCTCCCCACGCTCGACTGTAGTTTTTCAGGAAGAAAGTAGGATGGTGGGTACGATATGGAATGGGGGAGGGAGGCTGGGGCCAAGGGGAAAATTTAGGGATAAGGACAGCTTTTAATTTTTTTGCGAAAACTCACCTCAACGCGCAAGATGCCTCGAGCGATATGACTATGTTGGCGCAGTGGCATGGTGAGCCAATTGTTTGCTGATTGCTCTTGGAAACACGGTAAAACATGCATGTCTGTGTGATAACACATGGAAGGTCCGTACTTGGCCGCTGGGGAGGGGAAGGGAGGGGCGCGCTAATTCGTCGTTTTGGGAGAAGAGGGCTCCGTATTGCTTTTCACCAGCCGAAGTTTGCACGGCTTATGGGGAAAAATTTTCCCGGTTGTTGACATTTCGCGGTTTTTCCCGTTCCAAATTGGCCGTACACCCCCTTTGAAAAAACTGGTCGGGAGATGGAAATTCGTAGGAAAGTGGGTAGTGGGGGGTCGTACCGAGACCCCTCCCCTCGAGGGGGAGGGGTCGTCCTGACACGTTCATTTCACATACACACGCTGTACCTGTCTTGAAATAAAGCCCCGTCCGGTAACACCTCCATCGGCTGCAAATATATGGAGGAATTGAATGCAAACAGAGCTTCGAGGACCAGGTCTTCTGGGCTACTTAGCCATAGTAGGATCCACGGAGCAAACACATTTCATTTCACACGCAATTCTGGGTGAGGGACACTGTATACATTACAGCCTTGTTTGCCCCTAATTATAATCTTGTAGAAAAATTAAAGCGATAAGCCTCTTAAGTAGAATCACAATGACACATCGTGACTAGAGTACAAAGTTATTGAATTGATAATTATACGTAGTTGTTTATGGTTTGATCACGGTTGTTTAACGCTTCAGTGCGCGCTACGAAATTTATTAGGGTTATTGCAACTGCCCGGGCGGAGGATGGTGTATGACAAGTGCGAGCTCACCAACTCGCGCGGATCCTGGTTCAACATCGCCAGACGACACCAACCAGGCCAAAAACAAGCCCTTCTACCTCCGGAACCAGGTGAAGTGACTATCCAAGCATTCGTCTGGGAGGATAAAACACTGACTTGTACATCCGCTGGCCCCCGCAAGTCATTGTATAGGCCACATCGCATTCAATAAGCCACTACGATTCTGAATGGAAGTAGAATGCGTGCCGCATCCCACAAAGGGATTGATTAACGGCGAAGACTTTATCCTTTTATTTGTCCTTCAAGGCAACTGCCCGGTAAGCGGGGGATGCGGGTTCAAGTCCGCTCTGTTGTCAGGATCTGCCGATACTCGATAGTTATTCATTGCAAGATCCCCAACAGTCTGTCTTTTCCGCTATTTCCTCTTTCAGTGGAGTATTCGAAAAAGACTTGCATGATCACAATTTCCCGTACTACATCTCTTGGAAGACTGCCGTAGTCACTCGCAGGCGCTGTTTATCGACGGGGGGGGGGCATTCTGCTTTTCAAGGATTTGCCAAGGGTACTTTTTTCGGGTTGACGCGTTTTAGGATGGTGGCTGGACGATCTTGCTCCAGCTTCACAAGTGTTTACAAGTTTTACCAGAATGAGATTTGTGAACCAGCGCCAGAGAAGCAGTTAGGATACAAAATGCTCCCCCCCCCCCTCCATAAAACAGCGCCTTCGCATCTCCTTGTTGTTTATACAATAGCAATATGTGCAGGCACATTAATCTGGATACCTGTTTGAGAAATGCTTGCTCATGAGGTTCTCTCTTACCAGTTACCATGAGCCTTAAAATGCCACCTGCTCAGCTGTTTATTTTGAGCGGCGAGAGCCATCGCAAATGTGGCTAAATTATCCCTGGTGGCACACCCATGCCATCAGTGTCTGAAGGTGCGTCATGCGCATTGTTTTTTGCACAATTTTTTCTGGCAGAGGTGACTGTTAATTTACTGGTTAATATTCTTCGCCGCGAAAATTGTTCAAAGAAAGATTTGCAATAGTCGCATCGCGAGAAAGTAAATGATTACTGGGTAATTCCAGTTAAACGCGATACCTGATGAGTTAATGACAGTTCAAAAGTTTCACGTGTATTTACTGCTCAATTTTGAACCAGTAGTTGATAAGTAATTCCGCTTGAGAAGAAAAAAGCAAGAAAAATCATTGGTCTCTTTTTCGCATCTCCCAGTACTAAATATCATCGATACAAAGGGAAAGAAAAGAAAATCAACACCTAACATTGCCTGGAGAACGCGAAATCAAAAAGATACTTTTGGAAACTCTGCGTACTGATTCAGGATTACGGTAGCGTGGACTTTTTAGTGCAGTCAAGCGGGTGTGTGGTGTTCTTAAAAGATCTCACTTCACACCTATCATGCCTCTGGGAAGACTCGCGCTGTCGGTGGTTGCCTGACTTAATTGCTCTCCTCAAGAAGTCCCGTTCTCAAAGTACTAACTCCTCACTAACTCCTGACCCTCTCATCTACAAACACAACTGAGCCAAACTGAACATGGAAAGTAGAAGGAAAAAATAAAAGTAAACGTAGGAAATGTCAGAAAAAAGATGTTTTCATAAATTTAAAATGTCAAAAAACACATTTAACCACTTACAACAACTGAAATGCAGACGTACACAACATGAAATTACTGCAATCCAAATAGGAAAAAAGGGGCACGTATTGAAAAAATTCGTTGCTTTCATCATGGAAGGTATCCCAAATGATCTGAACTTCTAGGCTCTGTAATTACTTGACGGTTGAATGTGTCTTGCGCCAAGAACTCGCTGCAATTGCAAGGACTTTATTGATGCCCCTCTATAGGGAGGTTAATTCGTTAAATATGACCGCCACTACGTTAAACTGTTAGGCATCTCTTTTATCAACCTCACACCTATATAAAGGTCGTCGCTAATCAGTATTTAAGCGGGCTGATCAGCGGAAATCTTTAGCAATGTTGTGTAACGCAGAGTAGAGCATGAACGATAAAACTCCTCCCTTTATTCCGTTCCCACCAATTCTCTGATTTTCCATGATGTCTCCGGCAGTACACCACTCCCTTTCCCTTTGTGCACGTTTCTTTTTGAACTTCGATGCTTGTATGTCTTCGAAATGGCGCATCTCAAATCGAAGCGGAAGAATATTGTCGAAAAATGTCTAGATTTGTTACTAACACTACCATCTAAGCCTAATTTATGTGTTTCATTTTAATTCATTTTAGCATGCTTTTCATCTTTGATTGTTTCATGTGATTCAAATTTTTCAATTGTAGTCCTTAGTTCTATTAAAGTTGCTGAAAAATTAGCAGTAAATAATCACTCATCATGATGTAATCGTCAAGTAGAGGAAAGGTCAGGAGCTAGTGAGAGAGCAATTAAGTCAGGCAACACCGCAGGCGAGTCTCCCCGAGAGGCATGATAGGTGTGAAGTGAGATCTTTTAAGAAAGTCCTACACCCCAGTCAAGCTGTTGCACCAAAAATTTGCATTATGTGATTTTAACGCGTTTTACCTTGTGAGATATGTTGCAGTTGACTGTGTGCGCTCCTAATGAATAAAATGTGATAAAAGAATTACTTATGGGTATGAGCGCCGTAAGCAAAAATGTACATGCAATTCGGATTAATGCACGCCGCCTCAAAAGAACAGCTAACCGGTCCTGCGTCAGATATGAAGAAACAGCTAACCGACCCTGCGTCAGATATGAAGAGGACATCTAACAAGTGGGCGGCCGACTGGGTGGGTGTCAGAGCTTTCGGCGGCTGTAACACTCTCCTCGCTCGCTGTGGAGTCGCGAGAGTGGGACAGTCTCTTAGCTTGGGGGCTGACTACTTGCACAAGGAAGGACGACATGAACTACTTGAGCGCGGGACTGTCTTTAAACTCCTTCCTTTCCCACAACAATGGCAGAGGTTCGATGACTACCTCGACTCGAAAGCGAGTGACAAGTTCCTTTGTCCATGAAGATTCCGGTCTTGACCCAGCAGTGGCGACTTCCTCTTTTCTAATACTCTCGTGCGTGCGCATTGTCTGTTCGCCTCCCTCTTCTGGTTCAAAACCAGCAGCAAAAGGAACCTTGTGAAGAAATTTTTTATATATTTTGTCTGCTCTTTTCTTCGCTGGTGAGTCAATAGGCACCCAAGAGTTCATACCATGACCTGCGCGACTTGCAAGCACAGAATGTGTCTTCGGAGTGAGCGGAAAGGTTTTCAACGCTTAGCGACCGCGTTCGACGTTATCTTTGGGCCGCTGTAGAAACTGAATACGTTCTGTGCTTACTTTGATTAAATTAGCAGTTGCAGCAACCCAACGATAAGGCGATAGAGCCATGGTCAGTCGCACTCGTCTGGCCATTCAGTGGCGCTATTTTGGAATCGGCCGACTGAATGGGGAGATTTGCGAAGAAGTAATGCAGACTCAGCAAAACAACTGGCTGTGGTACAAGGCTAGTCTTCAAGTTGTAAATAATACATAGTTTCAAACTATGAGCGATATATTGAACAGTCACTACTTTTTATTACTTTTTAAATGTAGAAGGTTCTATTTTATCACCCAATGTGTCAGAGCCAACAGGGCGTTCTATACAGCCAGAATCCCTCAGCACGCGGTGCGAGGGAGTCAAATTAGGTGACAAATTCCCTTCATGCCTAGCGCGCCCTTCGCGTAGAGCTAAAAGAATCCTCGCGTTGGAGAGAAACATGAAATCTGAAAATTCGAAAATATCTGTGATTTTTCGCTGCGGGAGTGAGGAGATGCGTAGGTCTCAATGGCCATAGGGTCTGAAGTGCTATCTTAAGTTCGGGAGTTAAGCTATTAACAGTAAAGCTCTAGAACTCCCCTGAAACACTTCCCACGGGTACTAAGCCTCAGACATAGGTGGATTTTGGGGCTACAGCATCGGGCGCATGGATATGAGAGAAGTACAAGGACAATCGGATGTCTGTAACATTTGTTTTCCACTAGTGCATTTTTTATTTTTAATTAACAATTTAAAAATATTTTTCAAGAATTTCTCCTTTTGTTTGCAGCTGAATGAAGTGATAAACGAGGTATTTGATCCTTTGTACTGCTGTTTGTTTTGAGTACACGTGTAAAGTTACTGATAAGCGGTGTTATTCTGGGCAAAGCACCTTCAGTTAGATAGTCATGAAGTTTCATTGAGAATGGCTGGGGGAATTGGCGTTACCGTACACACGAGCCGCACCTGTTGAATGCCTCAAAGTTTAATATCTCGATACTGTACATGTAAAGAGATCACCTGAGATTGCCAGGTGGGCGGGCAACGCCACTGACGAGCGCTCGTCTCATGGCATCCTACACCACTACAGAATGAGGAAAAAGAATGCGCGAGCAAATAACGTCGTAGCCTAACTCCGCCCACCCACCAAGCCCTGAGGTCTCTTAGGTACACCGTGTAGAAGGAGGTTGCCCGAAAGTTATGAACGAAAAGCGAAGGATCTTGTGCTCTCTTTTCTAGAGCGGTCCGTTTTGTTGTCCACTGTGTTAGTTTGTAGTATTGCAGTTCAATGCCCACAATAACTAATCGGAGGAAAAGAGGACAAAAAGAGGCGGTTTTTCAACGAATTAGCGGGGCATTATACTATACTGCATTATATTGACGCGGGAATCCGTGTGTCCTTATGCCGAAACATATTCTTCGGCAGAACGGTTTGTTAGTGGGACCAACACATATGTTACCTCACCCAAGAATTACTGCAAGTGTCATCCCCGCAAAGACTGCGATGGCCTTGAGAAGGCAGAAAATGAACAAATATTAATAAAATTTTTCATTTGCACATACATAGTAGACCCATAATATGACCAAGATCACCATTTTAGATCGGACCAGAGTGCTTAGGAAGGGACAGAAAACATCAAGAAATGCGTGAGTATCCGTAGAAGTAACGATAGGTAAAGCTGATGTGTCCTCGAAAACCTGAAAGAGAGCTATTTAAGCTTCACTTCTCAGATACTTCGGACAAGGCTATGTTAATGGTAGGCACAATGCCATGCATTGTTACTTGCACACCGTGCACAAGCCCCGCCCCTTTGGACGAGTTTTGACCGAACGTGTGCATTAGCGGACCACATCCACCGTCTACTGTAAGTCTGTTTTTTTCACGAGTTCCTTAGAGTAACTCTCCTAGGAGCGCAGGTCGGGCATTACGATAAGCGGCAAAGTATACAAACTCCGTAACAAAATACCTACCCGTGCTGCACGATTATCGATCGGTTCCTGACTGCACTCGCAACGAGAAGAGAGCTAGACAAGAGGATGACAAAGAGGTACATCCGTACTATGATTCATTTCTCCACGACTTGCCCTGAAGAGAAAAGACTGTTGATCGTAGTAACAGATGCAATGAGCACTACTTTTAGCAAGGACGTCAGAACACGTTTCTCCTTTGATGCAGCCCCACCACCAACCCAAAAATACCGGAAAAATCCCGTCTAGCGGAAAAGGGGGGTGGGAGGAGAAAAGAACCCCGTTAAAATAGTAAATTTGTCACGAACCGGTCTAAGGGAGGCTGTGGCTGAGAAGGAGATTCACCATGTCCGAAACGAGAAAGAAGTCAATGATCAAGGAAAAATTTTCTGGAGCCAAGCACGACCTTCCCTCCCATGGCCGAATGCGACCTACACGTTGATGGGAGTTCGCCCCTGAGGATTCGCCCTGATTTTAACTGGAATCCACCTACGTGATGTACTTGACAGAAGCCCGTTTCAGCATAACTGATTCTCCTCGCCTTTTTGACGGATAGAAAACCGACAAAAGAACGTCTTTCGATGCTTTACGAAATCGTGACGAGACCACATTGTACAGTATCGGATTCACGATGGGCGCCAAGTAGAATAGAAAACCTGAAAAAAACGAATTTTCTATCGCAGCAAGCCTTATCGGCTGGAGCTTCTAGTCTTTATATATTAATTCGTCATAGTCAGAAGATCTTATTCGCTGGACCTTTGCTGTAATTCTTCTATGTTTTGGTTGGAAATATTTTATGCCCTTTCTGGCGCCGGCGCCATTCAAAGGCAAAGCCCGCGATCATTCGCCATCACAGATAGTGGATTAGGGGTTTGCATATAGACGACAAGGTTCTGAGTAACTCGATAGTGAAGAAAAAAGCAGAAGAAAAACATGCCATCTGCCCTAGATAAAACCCCATTCCGATCTGAGTTGTTATAGCACTACGCCCTCATCTACATAGCTGATTTCTCGGTGAGAACCCTACGACCGTACAAGTGACGATTTTCATGCTTTTTCGTCCTGCAGCTTCGTTTTTCACTGAAAGGCGGGCCTTGAAGGCGGAGTCTGGAGGCGGAGTCACTGGAAAAAAGGAGGCGTCACTGAACCTATATTGCGCTATAGCGCCCCTCCCTTACAATTTTTTGCCGCGAAACCGGTACAAGGTTGTTCGTCGCGGACCACACTACCCTCCCGACGCCATATTTTCGACTCTTTCACCTGAACGTGACCGTGTCCCCAATCAGGGCACAGCATCGAAACACATAAGGGGGAGTCGCTACTTTTTCACTGGGAGGGTGGCTAATTTAGTCGTTGATGTGCCTTTGATAGAAATTTGTCGCGTTGTTTTTCCGGTCGTTGACCTTTTGGCGTGGTTTCTGTTTCTGTTTCGCGTGTACTATATTACCCGCGCCCTTCCCCCCCACGATAATTTTTGGTGGCGTGAAAGGGCGTGTGGTTCGTACTGACACCTTCTCTCGGAAGGAGGGGGAGGGTACCGTACACCTACACCACCACCTCAAATATCACGATGCTGTACTCTGCCTCTAATTCCAGAATAATTTCTAGCGCCAGAGTGGCGCCAAAGGGCGAAAAAGTAGAGGAAATTCCTACTAATGTAGCACTGGATTACTGAGAGCATACGCGGCACCGGCTCCCTTGAAAAAACGACGAGAAAATTGATACTCTTGTAAGCAAGAGATCAACAGGAACAAAAGAGAGGCGAAACTGAGAAACAGGGAACCGAAAAAATCAACAGTTACCAAAGATCAACGAAAATGAACAAAATTTCGAAAATCAGGGATATGGAGCCCTTGGTCTCACACAATAGAGCTATCATCGTTATTATGTCATAAAGTCACTGAATACTGTTCTTTTTCTGCAGACGTATTACTAATCACCCGTTTGAGTAAGAACTTAAAGACACCTTTCGCTATGGTACTTCGCGCGGTTTGGGGTCCATGCACGGTTTCGAACACGCTTTTTGATCTAGCAGTAGAAAAGAAACTGAGCAAAACCGTAGAAGACGTCCTCAACGAGGCTTTAGAATTGGACGGGTGTTTATTCCAAGAATTATGATATTTCTGCGTGGGCAGAATACCAGACAAAAAAAGAAATAATAGGAAAACAAGCAAGAAGACGAACAAGATGATTAGGCTTGTTTCTATTAGGAACGAGCGCACAGCAATACGTTTGGGACGCTCATAGGTGTAGGCTAGTTGGCATACCTCCTTCCCCCACCTCCAGATGGGTAAGACACGTTCTACGTGGGGGTACCTTCACCTGATGAGATTTGGAGATGTGGAAATGGGGAAGTGGAACAACCTCTCAAATGCAGACCGGTTTACTTGTCCGCTCGATATCCAGCAAATAGGATGGGCGTGGCTGGTACCTCATTCGAACACACTTAGGATACGTTTTTCACTTGGTTATTTTCTTTTGAGACGACTGTCATCCTGTCTCGCGTTGGACAAACACAGAGAAATCTTTAAAAAAGAAAAGGAAGGAAGGAAAGGCAGTCGTAACCACTTCGAACGAAGCACGCGTCCACGCCCTCCCCATTTCTAGGATATAGCGTGTGCCAGGAAAGGAAGGGGTTGGGTAACCGCGAGATGTGTTTTCAACAACTGCAAAAGACCCATAAAATCTAATGTTTTTCTAACACAATTTTGATAGAAAAGCAAGAGAAAAAGTTCAAAAAGTTTGATTATTCGGCTAAATAACTTGGATAACTAGTGAAGCAGCATACCTGATATAAAAAAGAGGTACTGGTTCAGTGTTGAAACGGATTGTTCGTTTTCCAAGTAGAAAAATGAGAGGCGTTGTATTTGAAAAGGCAGATGGCAGACGAACAATGCGCAAATAATGCTCACTAAAAACACAAAAATGACGTCGTTATGGGCAAGAGATTTCAATAAAATAGTAGCCTACCCAGAATAAAAGTTAGTCGGGAGTTCAAGTCATCTCCGCCTCGATCTGCATCGGCACGATTAATATCTTTGCGAGACGACCGGACCTGAAACGTTTTTCAATCAATCAATATCTATCCTGAGCATATGGAATGAATCATTGTCTAGAACCTACGTGAATAGCGATAAATATGTGCAATACAAATATAATTGAAAGCGGTATAACAAAGAACAAGAGCGCCGATAAATGGAAAATGAACTGAAACAGAGTAGAGTTCGAATTTGTCCACGTTGAAATTGGTAAAAGAGGCGTTCATAGCCAGGAAATGAGGTGGGCGTGGCTGCATACTCCACACTGAACGTGGCTGCGGCTACCATTTTGGTGGGATGTTGCCGTTTTGGGACAATTGTAAACAAGTTTTTGTCGAGCCATGACTGGAATACTTTTTTCTCAGATGAAAATCATCGCCGGAAAACGCATCCTATGCCACGTTCATATCGAGTACGCAACCACGCCTTCCCCATTTTCGAGATATCGAGTATAGCTCCGCACCTTGTACATGGGCTTTGAACCACGATCAAATAACACAGCGACCATACACATTTTTGACGAAAGTACCTGAACTCAGTAATGAATTTGTAGTGCTCAGATAATACAACTATAGGTGGATTATGGTAATTCGATGGAGGAAAAGCTCTTCACGGGAACGTGGTTTTCCGTTCCAGGCCAGTCTTTTAGGATATAGTCAGCTCTATGATAGAATCCAAACGGTGACGCGGATATAACTGACAAGATCCATGCAGCGCATAACACTTTATGTACCTGGATTTGAATTGATTAGCTTGTCATTTGGAACGATCGAATCGATCGGATCTTACTATAGTATTCTCTTCTTCTACATAAACTCTGTCTAGTTGATAAGGCAGCGTTCAGACTTCGCGACGGCAGCGCTTCGGTCGCGCGTTCGACGCGATCGATGCGCATGCTTTCGACTGCATCG
>MU943762.1:0-12573 GCA_036418165.1 Cooperia oncophora | reverse complement strand
GTGCCTACACCATCACCTCACACATCACGATGCTGTACCTCTGTCTCTAATTCCAGAATAATTTCTAGCGCCAGAGTGGCGCCAAAGGGCGAAAAAGTAGAGGAAATTCCTACTAATGTAGCACTGGATTACTGGAGAGCATACGGAACTGGCTCCCTTGAAAAAACGACGAGAAAATTGATACTCGTGTAAGCAAGAGATCAACAGGAACAAAAGAGAGGCGAAACTGAGAAACAGGGAACCGAAAAAATCAACAGTTACGAAAGATTAACGAAAATGAACAAAATTTCCGAAAATCAGGGATATGGAGCCCTTGGTCTCACACAATAGAGCTATCATCGTTATTATGTCATAAAGTCACTGAATACTGTTCTTTTTCTGCAGACGTATTACTAATCACCCGTTTGAGTAAGAACTTAAAGACACCTTTCGCTATGGTACTTCGCGCGGTTTGGGGTCCATACACGGTTTCGAACACGCTTTTTGATCTAGCAGTAGAAAAGAAACTGAGCAAAACCGTAGAAGACGTCCTCAACGAGGCTTTAGAATTGGACGGGTGTTTATTCCAAGAATTATGATATTTCTGCGTGGGCAGAATACCAGACAAAAAAAGAAATAATAGGAAAACAAGCAAGAAGACGAACAAGATGACTAGGCTTGTTTCTATTAGGAACGAGCGCACAGCAATACGTTTGGGACGCTCATAGGTGTAGGCTAGTTGGCATACCTCCTTCCCCCACCTCCAGATGGGTAAGACACGTTCTACGTGGGGGTACCTTCACCTGATGAGATTTGGAGATGTGGAAATGGGGAAGTGGAACAACCTCTCAAATGCAGACCGGTTTACTTGTCCGCTCGATATCCAGCAAATAGGATGGGCGTGGCTGGTACCTCATTCGAACACACTTAGGATACGTTTTTCACTGGTTATTTTCTTTTGAGACGACTGTCATCCTGTCTCGCGTTGGACAAAGACAGAGAAATCGTTTCAAAAAGAAAAGGATGCAGTCGTAACCACTTCGAACGAAGCACGCGTCCACGCCCTCCCCATTTCTAGGATATAGCGTGTGCCAGGAAAGGAAGGGGTTGGGTAACCGCGAGATGTGTTTTCAACAACTGCAAAAGACCCATAAAATCTATGTTTTTCTAATGTTTTTCTAAAAACAATTTTGATAGAAAAGCAAGAGAAAAAGTTCAAAAAGTTTGATTATTCGGCTAAATAACTTGGATAACTAGTGAAGCAGCATACCTGATATAAAAAAGAGGTACTGGTCGGTTGTTGGTAAACGATTGTTCGTTGTCCAAAGTAGAAAAATGAGAGGCTTGTATTTGAAAAGGCCAGATGGGCAGACGAACAATGCGCAATAATGCTCACTAAAAGCACAAAATGACGTCGTTTATGCGCCAAGAGATTTGAATAAAATAGTAGCCTACCCAGAATAAAAGTTAGTCGGGAGTTCAAGTCATCTCCGCCTCGATCTGCATCGGCACGATTAATATCTTTGCGAGACGACCGGACCTGAAACGTTTTTCAATCAATCAATATCTATCCTGAGCATATGGAATGAATCATTGTCTAGAACCTACGTGAATAGCGATAAATATGTGCAATACAAATATAATTGAAAGCGGTATAACAAAGAACAAGAGCGCCGATAAATGGAAAATGAACTGAAACAGAGTAGAGTTCGAATTTGTCCACGTTGAAATTGGTAAAAGAGGCGTTCATAGCCAGGAAATGAGGTGGGCGTGGCTGCATACTCCACACTGAACGTGGCTGCGGCTACCATTTTGGTGGGATGTTGCCGTTTTGGGACAATTGTAAACAAGTTTTTGTCGAGCCATGACTGGAATACTTTTTTCTCAGATGAAAATCATCGCCGGAAAACGCATCCTATGCCACGTTCATATCGAGTACGCAACCACGCCTTCCCCATTTTCGAGATATCGAGTATAGCTCCGCACCTTGTACATGGGCTTTGAACCACGATCAAATAACACAGCGACCATACACATTTTTGACGAAAGTACCTGAACTCTGTTAAATTTGTAGTGCTCAGATAATACAACTATAGGTGGATTATGGTAATTCGATGGAGGAAAAGCTCTTACGGGAACGTGGTTTTCCGTTCCAGGCCAGTCTTTTAGGATATAGTCAGCTCTATGATAGAATCCAAACGGTGACGCGGATATAACTGACAAGATCCATGCAGCGCATAACACTTTATGTACCTGGATTTGAATTGATTAGCTTGTCATTTGGAACGATCGAATCGATCGGATCTTACTATAGTATTCTCTTCTTCTACATAAACTCTGTCTAGTTGATAAGGCAGCGTTCAGACTTCGCGACGGCAGCGCTTCGGTCGCGCGTTCGACGCGATCGATGCGCATGCTTTCGACTGCATCGATCGCGTCGAACGCGCGACGAAGCGCTGCCGTCGCGAAGTCTGAACGCTGCCTAAATCAGCTGAAGTGCGAACATGTAGTTCAAATGCATATTCCAAGATGATTGCATGGGCGGAGTCAGGAAGGGCCCTTCGCGCCTTAATCATGGTTTTGCTCCCCCTCCTTGACCATCTATAAAGAAGTTGCTCACTAATCAGGAGGGTACAACAGATCGCCTGATCCCGCCTACGCGATCAGCGTTCAAATACGGTGGGCACGATTTCTGGGGCGCGTGGTTGTTGCCGACGCCATTGGTGGAAGGGCTGTTTGACCACACATCACTCATCCCTTCCACCAATGACTGTGGCGTCAACCGCCCGCCCGCGGCGATAGTGCCCATCATGCCCTTCTTGTGCCATGTCGAGAGGTCACTAATTGAGAAAGTTCGTGATTCGGAAGAATCAGCGCTAAGATGAAGGTTATGCATTGGTATGGAAATAAGGAAATAAATGTAATTTTGTAAAGCGTGATTCATTAATTGATGCGAGTTTGGAAAAACGCCAATAAGGAATTCGCCTGACTCCTTACACCATGCATGGCGCGCCCTCCCAGACTCGCCGGATCGCGAATTTGCCGAAATCGCGCAAAATCCGAATACATTAGGGGGCGGGGTTGGTGAATTGCCATCTAAACCCTTGCCGCCTTTTCTCCGATATCGTGGAACTCTTCATTTCACCAAGTATGATTCACCCAAGTGTTTGTTATTTTGCCTGGCTTTCATGCACCATTACTTAATTCATGAAATACTCATTTCCGATTTCCACTTCTGGAAGTAAATCAAAACTACATTGTCTGAAGCGGTTTGATCTTCACAAATACGAATGAGACAAGATGCGTATATATCTATCATAGAAGAACAAGTAAAATTGTTATAAATAAGAGACATACCTGACAAGAAGCAAACATTCTTGGGCTTTAAAATAATGGGTTACAAAGTGACGTACTTTGTAGTTTCAGCGATAAGCGCTTTGAGATGACAGAAGACGTCCGGAAATGGCCAAGGATATTGGCTCCAATTCATAATAACTTCAAACGGTAAACCAACGCTTAGAGTAATGAGATCGGCCATTGCAAGATTCATAATGTAGATACTGCAAATGGGAAATATTTACATTACTCTCGTGGACCTATAGATTGCTCTATGCAGCGTTCATATCCGAAGGAAAAAAGGGCGTTGCCAGAAACATTGTTCAGAGTCCAAGACAGCAGGCGTTTCCTGTTTCCTCTCTTATCTGCGACACCACCCTAATTTTTGTGAAAACCACTTTTTGCGACGGATTCATCCGTTGATCAAAAAACGTGAACGTAACCGTAGAAAGACATGATTTCAAACCACCGTACACCTAAAGACAACCCCAGAAAGTATCCTTAACACGTATAAATTTAACAATAACCATGAGCTTCATAAGAACCTCCATAAGAAGCATAACAAGCAAGAAAACCATAAATTATTATAATTGTTTATAATTATGAAAACGTATACTCAAGGAAGAATTTCCCACCAATTCACCATTCAGAAAAGCTTAGGCAAAAGAAAAATGCCACTTAACAGATTTGGGTGAAAACAGCCACTCTGGCAGTTGAGTAGGTGAAACTGGCAGCCCTTAACAATTCCTCGCAGACTCGGTCATTTGAAGGTGGACTGTTTCAAAAGTTAGACCTTGCGAAGTCGCTTTGAGAGCACCATTCGTTGTCAAATGCGTCATACAGCGCCAGTTGAGGAGCCTGGGATTTTCCCTACAAGTCATATTTATCCTCCATGACTTTTGTACATTCATTTATTACTTCCTCGTCTTTCTTCATATGACTTACTTACTTAGGAATATTGGAACCCACGTGCTTGCCCGTTCTTTCTTTTGTCAAAGGTAAATCGCCCTTACCTATAGGATTTTACGGTAAGGAAACATAGTTTAGATAGTACCTGCTGTGCGTCTTCATAAGTGGATGCTTCCGTAGAACAGATATCACCAGTATATTACCCACCAAGCCGATCAGAAGAATTGAAATGTAGCCGGCAGTGACCTTAAAACATACATAATTACAAGTTTTGAAACTACAGCGCTACTTTTTCCCCAAATTTGTTATAAATTTGCTTGTAGAGGTAAATGTAGGCCCTGATCACGAGTATGGTACTCATTTTTAGACGCTCTAGTAAGGCGCTAGGTAGCACCGACCGCGGTTACGTGACAGGACAATCGTGATTCGCCGCGCCAGTGGGCGTCGCGTGCGACGTCGCGCCCAGCAAAGGACGATGTTTTTGGGTCGTAGAGGCGACAAAAGACAATGTATAACCAAAAATTGCCACAAATATTAGGGTGTCCGGAAAGTTTTGAGAAAATTGGTCATTTTATTCAACACATATTAACAACAAGAAAAGCGAAAAATCAGTAATCAAGATAGTGGCCCTTCTTAGCCACGACGTCTCTCTACCGATTGGGCAGGGCATCGATACCTTCCTTCCAGAAGGAAGCAGGCCGGGACGCAATCCATTCATCGACCATACATCCTGATGGTTGTTGAACATCTTACCCGTAGCGTAAGCCTGGAGACTCCTGAAAGCATGGTAATCACAAGGGCTAAGGTCAGGTGAATACGGAGGATGGGGCAGCCATTCGATTCCTAAATTCTCCAGCTCGTCCCTTGTCGCCTTCGCATGATGTGGTCGGGCGTTGTCCATGACGATGTGGAACTTGCCCCGGTATTGGTGGGAAACTGGAGCTCGGGACACCAGCTCTCGTAGTTGCTCACAATATCTATAACAGTAGTTTACTCTCATGAAGAATCTCGTAGTAAATACAGCCGGTGGAGCAGAAGAAAAGAGCAAGTCCTTCTTGGCGTGGCAGCCTCGCTTTGGAACGGGCTCCGGCTTTTGATCCGACGGCAGCCACTCCAGTTTCCTATCCGGGTTTTCGTACGAGATCCACTTTTCATCCTGAGCAATTATGAAGCTCCGCCGTGAATAGTGGATCGAGGAGTGGAAGTCGTCCCTCCAACTCCCTCATGACTTGGCAGATCCGCTCACAGAACCCAAGCCACGATGCCAGGCTTGGAGTAAGAGGAGGGCCGTCCGCATCGAGTGTTCCGAGTAAACTCTCCCACTGCGAAGCGATCGTACCACCTGTAGCAGGTTGAAGAGAGGGTGCATTGCCACCCATCGACGACAGCGACTCATGCCTCGCTTGAATGGCGGAGCGGCCGGAACGGTGAAGATGAAGTAGGATGCGTCGACTGTAGCGTCTGTCGCACATTATTCGATTGGTCAAAACAAAGGCTAATGACGAAATGAAATATTGGTCAGCTGCTGATTTGATCTACAGACAATCCTCTATCTTCCCATGTTTTGATCTACAGATTTGCTCATGGCCTTCGCGCGCTACGCCTTTCTCAAAAATGAGAGCACAAATTTTCAATCTTTCCGACACCCTATATCTTACGATATCATATCTACACTGTAGTTCATCGGACGAAGGGCGTGTCGGCAGCACTAGTGTGCACGTGGAAAACTCCTTTCTCTGCCAGTGTGAAGCAGTACGTGACACCAGTTTTGGGAACATAAGTATACGAACGACATGAACATCCTTCACCTCTCGCTTCAACCAGTCTGTGCATCCCGAGAACGGTTGTGCACCGCGCTCAAACTCATCCGCCTAAAACACGCCCCATCGTCACGCGAAACTATACTATACATGAAATCGGGTGCTCAAATCAACAGAACAACGCAAATTGAGAAGACGCCGCGCCCATCCTCGCGCGCAATGAAGCGGCGAGCTGCGACGTCTTTAGCATCCCCCTGCGACGCATCGCACCGAGGTCTGATGCCACTTAGATGAATCATTCCTCCACTCCCTTGAGTTTCCAAAGGGTGAGAAGTTATTCCCTCCTACCTCCCCCAGGGGCCTCAGGAGCATAGCAGAGAGCAGACAACGGAAGGAACGGGTCTTACCGCTCCTCTCGACGTCTGGCTCCAGTCCGGGCGGAAATGCTGCCGACGCCGAAAATGAATGTCCTCCCGCCGAGAATTTTAGATTCTGAGGGTTGCAAAGGCTTAAATAGTGCTGAAATACTTATTCTAACACACTGTAACAACGTAGAAGTATCGAGCGCTCGTTTACTGATAAAACACTCTTTCATCCAGCATTCTTCCTTGAGTGCCACTGAATAGTTGAATACTCGTGGGCATTCGATTGCCAGGCAAGCACATTTGTACTCATCATCTTTACACGTCGGCAACATTTAGCGCTCTAGAAATAGGAGACAAACAGTTAGGCGGCCTGACCCGCTCATGTTACGAAAATGCTTCAAAAAAAGAAATCAGATTAAAGTTCAGCCTATCCACGTGCCATTATAGCGAAGAGTGTGAGATAAACAGGAGATTCATATTTCATGACAACTTAAGGCGCTTCACTAGCTCAATAGAAACAAGTGCAGGAGAGCTAAATTAGTGCTAAAGAAACTCGCCCAAAACAGGCAGTTGTATAGACGCCTTTCTAAAAAGCAGAGGCTGGTGCGCTCTCACCAAAGAGGGAAACAACAAGCGTTCCAGTAGCCATAGGTAACAGCCAAATGATATGGCGGTGACGGGCATTGTTTGAACGCTGCCAAGCCTGCTTCCACCAATGTGCCATGCGCTGTCCCATCAACAACTGGCGTGAAAGACTGGCTTCTGCCTGCGCTACACACACCCCGTCGTTTGTAGAACCATAACTATACAATCAAGACTGAATAAAATCGCATGATTACATTGGGAAATACAAGTTATCACAGATAAATTTCTGATAAATAGACAGTAGTAGCAGTTTGCGCAAGCTAGATATCTACTGATCGCTCTAACTGACAATGAGTACTGGTTGTTAAAGGCACATTTCTCGGTTCCACCTCATCGATTTCAACGTTCTTACGAGCTCGTAGATGCACTTGACTCATCAGTGAAGTAAAAGGTCCAACATAGACCAGATGGAATGCTCATAATAAGTTCCAAGCCTGGACCGAATGCTTCGAAAAAGCGATGTTGCTCGGCAGGTAGAGATCAGTAGATCAAAAAATTAGCAGCAGTGGAGGCAAAAAAAAAATGATACGAGTGGAGGGAAAATTCGAAGAAAAGGCAATACGTAGGTATTAACGCAAAAAACTGAATCGAATTGTGCTCTTCCACAAAATGCATTCAAAGATTAGGGCTGTTGGCATATCTCGCCCCCAGGTGGGCGGGGCCACTTCTGTAAATGATATTTCGTCGCCCAAGACCGCCCAATCGTTCTCCGTCAAACAACAGCTGTGGGAAAATCACCACGTTGCGAACCAAGCTATCTACACAAGGAAAATATTTCACCGGCAGAATAATTGCAGAAGGGATATTTAAAGACACATGGTACATCACACACATTAGAGTGTATGAGATCATACGAGCCCCCCAGCTGCGCATATGTCTTGGTCCCCCGCCCAGAACGGTCATGACTACGGGGCGCAGGACAGTCGTAACCCTTGCCTTACACCTGTCCATTTCGCAAATCTAAACCGTCGCCGGCCCTGTCCCGTTGCAGCTCTCTTGCTTTTTGCCAAGTCCTGTATATAGCGCTTTGTTTATACGAGTACAATACGCCAACTTCTTTATGCGGATAAACATTTGTAGTGTGCGCAAAATAAGAACAGAATGATACAGCCTCGAACTCAAGAGCAACTGTGTGCTGTGCAAGTATCCCTCGAGGCCGCTTCCACAAAACATGAAATATGAAAACGGCCTAAGCGTCCCTCTCGTTAGTTTGAATCTATAGCTGTAGAGCCGGATTCGAGCCGGATCGCAGAAATGCACACGCGATTTTAACTAATTTGCGTTTCCTTAGTTTTTTTCAAATTTGTCTTATTTACATCTACATTCATCGTTCTTAATTTCTAGCCTTCTTTCATCTTCACTCTATTCCACTTAAGGCATGAGCGGTATGAAATCGTTGCTTGTATGTTATGTTTTATTTCATGTTGTTCGTTTTCTATGTCAGTTCTGGGGAATGCGCGGCCTCTGAGCTATTGCAGAAGCAGCACAGTTGCTCTTGAGTTCTAGCCCTCGTCATCTTCGGTTCTTATTTTGCAGCACCTAAAATGTTATCCGCATAAAGAAATTGCGTTGTACTTGTATTCCAAAGCGCAATTACAGGACTTGGCAAAAAGCCAAGAGAGCTGCACGCGACACGCGCCGCGCGGACGGTGTTAGAGTTTGCGAAACGGGGCGGGGTAGCAAGGAATTACGACTTTCCCACTGCAACGTACTCTACCCCCTGCAGTTTTGAGCGGAGGGACCACGACACATCGACAGCTGAGGGGCTGATAGTCTCATACACCCTCTATGCTTTTGAGCTACACGTGTGTCTTTAAGGAGCTTGATGAACTGTGCAAACTATTATAGCAGATTTAATACCTCGATTAATTTTAAGATGGGACAATACTTGACAGGAATTTTGTCATTCTTGAAGGCAAAGTTTCAAATGAAAAACTATTATCTCTAACTCGCAGTTGAACTAATTTTTTTTCTGGAAAGTCGCTCCTTCAAAGCTACTGAAGCATCATTTTAGTCGATTCCCCACTAAAGTGAAGTTCAGCCCGTTCACAAGATGAAATCGTAGTTAGATGTAATTATAGCTTAGTACAGTGCGAAACGGGATGTGAGAATGGAGATAGCCAGTAGGGCCTGAACGCAGCCCGTTGTGGTTGATGAGAGCCCATCCAAGTGTAGATCGGCACACGCAGTGTTTCTCCTGCTCCCTAATTCTCATATCTTCTCAAGTTCCTACACCATACATGAGTTAATTAAGCGATTCCAGTTAAAAAAGCTACCATATAAAGACGGTCTCCTGTAGATCGCGCCAAATCTAAAAATCGTAAGAAAGAAAAAAAACAAAATAACAAAATTCTATGAGAAGATCGATCTCTACGCACCAATAACTGCTCATCTTTGATATCACTGAAACCGACAAAAGCAAAAAAAGAACTGAATAGAACTCGTTTCGGCTGGATAAGAGTAACTTCTGTTTATTCCGAGTTATTTACCTGTTTCAGTAAAAAAGTATCGGAAAAGAAACATGGGAATTTAGAAGGGAACGACGAAGATGCTCTAAAGATAGAGGTACACTGATTTGACTTACTGCGTGGAAAATTTAGAGGTGTTAATTGATGCGAGACTTAAGAGGTGCTAAAAGGTCAAAGACATCCAAACAAGACCGTTACCACGCCCCGTGATTTGAACACATTAGCTGCCCTTATTTCATCACTTATCACGAGGAACATCAGCGCTGCGCTCCGGTCTGTCGCGCGGACTTAATGGCACATGGCACGATAGTTTGGTACTTGCTAAAAAAACAGCCGCAGTGCTGTATAGAAGGAAAATGGCGAAAAAGTGCACGGCACTGGAGGAGCATTTTTGGACGAGTTTCCCGTTGGCATAGTGCCACCAATGGCTTTGATGGTTACGACTGCACGTCATATAGCAACGCTTTACATGATTTCTACTTCATGAATGAAGGGATAAGAGTAGCAGCGTCGATACGAATGTCCGGCCATCAGTGGGCGCGTAGTCGCGGTGGGCGTGTAGGTAAGCATGTTGCACCTTCCGTTGGGCGCTATAACTGCGCCTTTGGTTCGAAAAGGCCCCACGCAGCGCCCGCTAAGGGGCAGAATGTTCTTTCCGGCTAGGCGTTTGACCCCGTGTGCTTGTCGATTTATCGTACCGCTTGCCTTTAAGGACGTTTCTGTCTGAAACGGGGGTAACAAAGTATAAAAAATTCATCAAGAACTACGGATGCCTCGCCTGACCGAATACCACCCCCATGAACGATTCCTCGACGTACGCCTGGCTTTGGTCACATATGTAAGATCCCACAAGAATGAATCCTCCGACATACCCAAACAAAGTACACAGCCACGCCCCCTCCACTTCCGGAATGAAGAAAGTAGCACGTTCTCACTATATAAAACTCGCCTTGATGTTGATAGCCAGGCACTATCGCCAACTGGCGATGAGAAGGGGCATCGGTCATGCCTTTATAAGCTGCATTAGGCTCGAGAGTGATTTCCACGTGAAATTGCCATTTGTCGCCATTAAGTTCAATGTAGTAAACAACTAAGGAAAAGGATAGTTCTATGAAATAAGGGGAGTCGCGTCCTACAAGTTACAACTTCTTTTTGCAGCCACGATATTCATTCACACCTGCAGATTCTCCTACATAGCGGAAAAACAGCACGAATACCCCGGGGAGTTCACTTGCACCACCAGGGCACTAGCATGTTTGAGACAGTCTCATCAAAAATGCGGATCCTGTTCAGTAGAAGAGGGGGAGGGGTCGTATTTGGTGGAAGGAGGTCGCATCTAGTTTCGCTGACCGCAAGGCATTTCCCCCGCTTGCTGTTTCGTACGCCATGTTTCTCCCTCCCCCCCCCCTCCGCCCCCGTATTGGCACGCCCCGCGAAACTCTTATCCCTCATATTTAATTACGTCGGCCAACGGGGTTGTTAGCTGGAACCTTACTGGCCTAATATTACGACCTTCTCCTCCTCTCAGAGGCCTAAAAATGGCTCGAAGCTTTTAATTTGTAGTTGCTCGTACTTATGGCCAGGTTCTTCAAAAACGTTTGAGGCAACGGCGGAAACCTAGAATGGAGGGGTTTGGTCGAGTAGTTAACAAAAGAAAGGCCTAAGGCACGATAATTTGACACTTGGTAGCAGAGGTGCTAAATAGTGGCAAAATGAGAAAAAGCGAGGTTGAACGGAGAAAATCGTTCGAATTAACCTTGTTCTGCACGGAACTGAACGAGCATTTTTGGACGAGCTTCCTCTTGTCGTAGTGCCAAAAACCGCTTTGACAGAAACGGCTGCACCTGTGTTTACATATATCCATGTAGCAACACTCCATATAGATTGCACTTCATAAATGGAGGGATAAGCGAAAAGCGTCGATATGAGTGTCCGGCCATTTGTGGGCGGGTGGTTGCGCGCCAATGGGCGTTCCGGTGCATGTTGCACCTGTCTGGTTCAGGCGCTGTAGCGGTGTCCTTTTTTGGGAAAGGCACAAGACAGCGTTCGCTGAACGGCACACCATCCTTCTGTACTAGGCGCATAACCCTGTACGCCTCGTTGATTTATTGTGCCACCTACCTTAAAGGATTTTTAAGGCTTAGGGACCTTTGAAGATTGTTTAAGAGTCAAAGAATTTTTATCTGTGAGAAGAATCTATGAGTCATGAGAAGCTGAGGTAAATTTGCCTCTGTACGACCTCCAGTCTGAGCATTCCCCGCGCGGGAAGATGAGAGGGGACAAGATACCAATCAGTACAGCACCGCAGCTGGGCTAAGTGGGTGCAGTGCGCCGAAAACGGGAATGCCCGACAATCAGAAGAAAATTTTCCATACTAAGTACTGCTGCCCCTCTCTCGCACTGAGGAATCCCCAACGCATGGTGTGTCCTCATGCCACCTCATGAAACTCTTCTCCTCTGAAGGTCCTAATGAGTCGCCATGTTGTTCTTGAAGTACAACATCACTTCGCGCGGCTATGCCGCCAGTGTTTGCAAAGCAAATGAGGAACTTCCGTTTCCTGCAGCCTCAGCTATGTGCAGAGATTTAAAAGGACGCGTTATTCCCTCCAGATTCGGACCAATCTCTAGCAGTCCCTGGTTACCCCGCCTTCGTCGTTTCTCTTCCGTACGCTAGTTCTTGGTTTTGGGGCCCGCCAATCTCCCTCCATAGATTCCTTCACTTTGAGGGGAATTCCGGCTCCACCCGGACGCTGTTGTCAGGGTATCGCATCGTGATCTGTGAAATGGTGGTGTCAGTACGACCCCCCCCCCCTTCCCCAACACCTACCTACCAATTCCCACATTTTCCAGTTTTTCACCCAAAGATTTTCCATCGAGAAAGGGGTGGGGCAGGGCACATCATTGGTTGAGGATTTTGGGCGAGTCCGTACGACCCCCCTTTTTTGGGGTGGTACGACCCCCCTCCCCCCGGCCCTCTGACCTCTGTCCTTCCTCATCGAATGAAGCCGTTGAGGGGTGGGCGGGGCATATACTACGCATGAAACAGGAAAAAAAAAACAGGAAGATCAGGAAAATCACGAAAAGTCAACCACCCTTCCTAGAAGGCCAAAT
>MU943761.1:0-21266 GCA_036418165.1 Cooperia oncophora | reverse complement strand
AATACGCCATCTGCGTGCTTCAGGAAACAAATATTTCGGCAAAAAGACGAGAAGGATCGGAGTATTCAACTTTTACTATAAGGGAGAGCGATTCAAAGTCAAGGTATTGCCACTGCTGTGTCACAGAGGCTGGATCACGCAGTTCGAGATGTGCAACGAGTTCCCGTCCGCATCATGAAAAATACGGTGATCTTCGGCAAAAGAGCAACCCATATGTGTATCTACGCTCCGCAAAGAAATTTGCCCACCGCCGACTTAGCATCCGCTTCCATTTGACGAAGACCTGTACATCATGGGTGATTTCAATGGACACATAGGCGCAAGCAACCACCAGTTCGAAGACACTCAAGGACGATTCGCCTACGGCACAAGGAATGATGATGGCATACGCATATTGGAGTTCGCCAAGTCACTTGATCTGATCATAATCAACTACTTCTTCCAGAAAGAAAAACCCACCTAATCACGTTAGTTCGGGACGTAAGACTCAGATCGACTACTTTCTACTTTCTGATGCGGATTAGCTAACGAAGCAATGTGCTAGACTGCAAAGTGATCCCATCGGTAACGGTCAACAGTCAACATCGTCCAGTCATTGCGACCATTAAGATGCCGGCCAACTCATCTGCCTTCAAGCAGCCGAGAAGTCACCAGAAAGCTTTTGAGGTGGAACAGGATTGCTACACTGGACCAACTGTCAAGGACCACTTATCGATGAAGATCCATCAGGCCACGTCCGAAGACGTTGAGAAGGACTGGAAGAGACTTGTCGGTGAAATCCGAGATACCGCGCGGCCCATTGGCTATAAGAAGGAATTAAACGTGCACCGGACCGACGTGCCTGGTTTTGGAACAGGATGTCTCAGCCGCGGTCACGGCAAAGAAAGACGCGTACAAAGCTTGGTACCTCAACCCTACGGAAGAGACCAGAATGAGGTACCGCGAAGCCAAGCGAGAAACCAAACGGACAATTGCTAGTGCCATTAAGAGCAAGGCAGAAGCTCTTGTCTCCGACCTGGACACAAAAGAGGAGAGAAGCAGATCTACCTTGAGCGATCTCTGGAGCGCCTTGCCAGAGCTCGCTCCAGAGCAAGCGCAAGATTTCACGAGCACCACGACGTTCATTAAATCTGGCAATGGAGTGCTCCTGTATGACTTTGAAGAAAATCAGGAAGCGCTGGCAAGATTACTTCCAGGAAATCTGCAACGTCGAGTATCCGCATCCGGCGCTTCCAAATGAACCAGCGACCCAAGGGCCCATCGCACGCATCACCGAGATGAGGTCGAAGGTGCCGTCAAGAAGATGAAGAACAGGAAGGCTACCGGTCCAGATGACATTCCCGTGAAGTATGGAAGCACTTCGGAGGTCGCTCCTATCTAACGCAGCTTTTCAACAAATGCCTGGAAGATGGAGTGATCCCGACGGACTGGTCAAAGAGTGTTACCGTGTATATAAAAAGAAGGGAGATATCGCTAACTGCAGCAACTACCGACCGATTCGCCTGATGTGCCACACTTTGAAAGTTTTTGAACGTGTGCTGGACGCCAGGCTGAGGGAAATAGTTAACATCAGTCGATGCAGTGCGGATTTCGACCTGAACACGGGACCACAGACGCCATCCACGTTGTTCGCCGTCTGATGGAAAAGGCTAGAGAATGGAACAAGCCACTTCATTTGGCTTTTCTGGATCTGGAGAAAGCCTTCGACAGAGTGCCGCGTCAACTCATTTGGGAAGCTCTTCGGTATCAGCAAGTTCCAGAAGCACTCATTAAGGCAGTCCAGCTGACCTACTTGAACTCTACAACCTCCTTCCGGACGCCTGTTATAGGCACCTTCCGTGTTGCTGTTGGAGTTCACCAGGGATCGGCTCTTTCGCCACTGTTGTTCATTCTCTGTATGGACTACGCTACGAGGAACATCAGGAAAGAGCCGCCTTTGACGCTGGGATATGCTGACGATGTACTGCTGATGGACAGATCCAAAGGGAAATTAGAACGGCGCGTCAACCGCTGGAAGAGAGAGCTGGCCAACCATGGACTCAGGCTTAATATAAGCAAGACGGAATATATGTGCACCACCGCAACAACATCGTCAATCGTAGTCGATGGAACACCCCTCTCCAGAGCAACGACGTTTCCGTATCTCGGATCTACGCTAGCCGCAAGGGACACAAGAATCAACGCTGCATGGAGCAAATGGAGATCTGTTACTGGCGTTCTCTGTGATAGGAGAATACCAATACGCCTGAAGTCAAAGATCTACACTTCAGTCGTGAAGCCAGTCGCCATCTATGGAGCCGAGACTAAACAGATGACGGCCGAGGAAACAAGAGCCTACGGTGTTATGGAGATGAGAATGTTACGATGGAGTCTGGGACACACGCGACTCGACCGAATCCGCAACGAAACAGTCCGAGACAGGATGAAGGTCCAGCCGATTGCCAACTCCCTTGCCGCAGCTCGTCTCCGCTGGTATGGTCACGTTCAACGAAGACCTCCTGATGCTGTATCGAAGTCCGCTGATAAGATCGTCTTCGCCGGTAAACGTCCAAAAGGCCGACCTAGAATGCGGTGGAAAGACAACCTGAATATGGACATGACTGCTGCTGGCCTGTCCGCAGCCGATTCTATTTACAGGGACCGTTGGAAAGCGTTGGTCAAAGAAGCGTACCCGACAACAGTTGGACAAGGACGCTATGAAGAAAAAGATGCAGCACCGTAGAAGCTGTGTACGGGGATGTCTATCATGTAATGCTATGAACAATGCATAACCTGCTGCCATGCGAGAAAAACCTGACACTGAAAAAGTTGACCTCAACAGTCATATTCTACCAGTGAATTTCTGCAGAAGAGACGCTAAATAACAGCCCATCATGAGACAGTCATGAGACAACTCAATAATAAATTTTTTCCTAACCCACTCTTCAGAGGTCAAGTGCAAAGCAGTGCGAGTTACGATCCACTTCCCTCTTACATGTTAAGGTTTTTGACACTGCGAGTTTGAGTAAAGGAATTAAAGCTCAGAACCAAATCGAAAGGCAGTATGAAGTTTCCTGACAGAGAGAGAATGCTCGATTCAAGACTTTGACGGAAGTAAGCAAAATAGGAGGGTACAGGGCGGCTATGTAAGGAGAGAAAGGGTCATAGCATCTGTGAATACTTTTGAGAACACAACCTTGGCGTGAGGATCATTTTTATAAACTCCGCGAAACGTTGCTGATGTGACTCCAGGTTTTCCATTTGTCCAAAGAACACTTCCATCCACGTGACAGAATTCGTAGTCGGAAACACTTATGCTTTCTATCTGAAATTCTGTCAAACAGTTTTAATGAGAGATCAGTGGAAGGTTGGAGGGCACATTTCGCAATAGTCAGTGGAAGCTTCGCAGATATCATGGTGAAGAATGAAAATCCGCGTTATCTGACTTGTTCAAGGAGAAAAAAAACAGGCCAGATGGTCGAGAACAAATATAAGTAAAAGTATGTAAAATCGAAAGTCCAAGTAAGCCTTCCCTATTCCATGCAGAGAAAGAAGATTTTTTGCGATATTGAGCGAGAGACTAGACTAGGGTTGCGAGAGAGTATGCAAATGACCAAAATGACAGATGCTAACGCGGTTTTGTCACTGACGTCTTCGCAGTCAAAGCGCTTTCATGCACTGTTGCGAAGAATCGGCGGAATCGGCGTTTCGGGAGAATAAGCACCAAGGGTGGGTTTGTATCTATGTGACTTTTTTAGGAGACGGGTATCAATAGCTGGTATTCATCTGTGATCTGAGAGACAAGAATAGGAGGGTCGTAGACTGCGTGATTTGGTGCAGGATCACCATCGTTACGGACTTTCCAACGAGGGGAGTCTAGAATACGGAGTTCGCTTAGACTCCGTTAAATTTGGCAAGATCATCATTTGTTATGGATTTCCAACGAAGGGGTCGTAGTCAATCGCTTGGAACTGGGCGAAGCGGTCGGTCGCCGAGCAGAGATGTTAGCCAGCAACGAAAGTCCAGGACCGTCAGCATTGCCTCCCAAATTTGAGTAGCCGCATGCTTCCGTAAGAGCAATTGCCGCCGTTAACATAACTTCCTTTGCTTGGGTATTTGGCACTGGCATCTACTTCCATTTCAGTAATCGTAGTGGTCTCACTCATGAATGAGATGTGCCTATACACATGACTTGCGGGCCAGCCAGATGTACCAACCGTCAGCTGTTCTATGTCTCCCATCAGTATACCATATTTTACCCGTCTCCGGCGGGGTGAGACGCTTGCCGTTAGCCTGGCGGGATTCGGCCGGGATTCGGATCGGGACGCGTCGTGATCCGTGGTCAAGCGCGCCACTTTCCCTACACAACCTCCGCCGAAAACCATACTACTTCGTATAAATCATATTAGCTTCTTCCTTAAGCAAGTAACCGACTGTGAAAAGCGTACTGTCAGTGAGTTGCACGCACTCCACCTCCTCCCTCTCCACACCAGTAATCCATGTGCTCCGCGCACTAACGTCCGCAACTTGAAGTCCACTTACTAATTCTTTTTCTACTAGCGGCGCTTCTTTGTGCATGTAGCATCACAACACGCCTCCTTTTGCCAAAGTCTGCTGACGAGAACCGCTCTCTGAACACTTCGAAGCTTCCCTAAAAAAATTCCACGCGAATATGCTTACTGACAATGAAACAGCAAAATAACTTTCTATTGTCGTCGTGCGTGTCCCCCGAATGTGTCGCGCATCATAGCGCCATACAGCAACAGCCCTGAACATTAGTCTCAGAAGTCGGTCTAGCGTCGGACAAGACAGCGCTGATGGGTTTATAGGCATGCATACCAATTGCATGATTCATCGAAATGCGCCACAGGCTGGTTTGAATCTATGCTGACGTCTTTAGGAGACGAAGTATCATCAGGGGTGGTCCAAAAAAACATCACCTTTTGACCAAGTCACATATCCAGCAAGCGTTCTTTTGTCAGCCCAGACAGGAGGAGCGGCGATACGAGTACCAGGGCCAAGATACTCAAAGATGTCCTCTAGATAACAGCAGCTGGCTCCACGCCCCACCACCTTTCAAGCACCACCAAAATATTATCCTCATCTCCAGTCGCCAACCTGACTGCCCCGAGAAGACCTTCGGAATTCATGTCACCTTCCAAACTGCTGCGAAACTTCTAGTATGGAGTCACCCATGGATAGCTACCTGGAGACCAGTACTCTCAATCTGGATGACCCCCAACATCGAGCAGCTTCGTCAACTTCGCTACGGTCTAGGACATCATCTTCACCGTAGTCGCCGAGGCGCGAGTTGATGTATGGACCGGGGTACCTGGAATGGGAAGACCGATATTTTCTTTGTAGACCCGGACTGAAGGTGAGCGCTGGCGGTTACATCAAGTAACTCGAGAAGAATATCCTCCCTACATGTGTCGTCGATCCATACCTTCCTTGCTCCGATGACCTCCCGTGCTGCTACAGGTTCTTGGGTGCCACCACATGAATTGCGGGGCTTTGCGAAAAACTCCCGCCTACTTCGAGTGCGAACGGGCGTTGCTGAAGAAGATGTACTGTGAAGTAAACCCCTGACCTGAATCCTACAGTTGACTCCGGTTCTTGCGACGGAGTTCAATAGGCCGCCCAGTTTCGTCGTCGCTGGCGCGAGTAAATCGTCACTACCGCTGATCTCAGGTACCACATCGCGGTCGCGTGCCAGAATCTCTCGATGGCGTTCGTCCAGAAGGCTGTGGCGGAGTGTCGTGATAGTACTTGGTATGCTCTTCAATATGGTAGCGTAAAAAAGTCCGATTCAGAAGCTCGATGAATATGTAAACTATATAAGCGCCCCTCCGAATGTCAATGAGCCAAGTGACTTTTTGCCCCAACCCCCTGTAGATGCGTGTTCGCTAGTGTTCTGAGAGACAATGGAAGAAAATTATGGACAGACTTTATCCTATTCCAGGAACGTCGAACCTTTGAAAGTGCCATCTGTTCAGAAGATGTTTTTGACGACGTTTTCGATGCGCGTCATATTTCTGAGCCTCTAGAAAGTTCCACTCACTCCTGTCAGAGAAGAATGGCCCTCGTTAGCGAAACGCTTAAATATGCCCTCCAAAACTCAGTTTTGACTCCTCCTGAGTGTGCCCACCTTACATTACCCTGCACGCGGAGGCTGGTGAAAGACCGCGGTAAACCTTAATATAAGGATTTTTCTTTCTGTCCATTGTCATGCAGAATTTTCATAGTTCTAATGATCAGCTTCAAATGGACCACTTCCGTGTAGTTGCAATCACCCACCACCGTACTCAATATTCGATGTTGCTTCGAAGAGGCAACGTTGCCTGCGTTTCACGACCTTTTTTTCCTCGGTTTCGCTCCTCAGCTGACCCCTTGTTGCGGTTTCGCACAGGCGATGCTGTCCGCCTGCCATACGCCCGCCTAACAGTATTCTTGCGAGTACAAAAGCCACCGGCACGAATCGTACACGTTTCATTAATCCTTTCGAATCGCCCAATCGCTAGTGTCGTCAATACATTTCCGCTATCCGCCAATCCCGAACCGCTTTGCGCCCATTCTCCAGAACGCAGCATTCCGTGCATTTTAGATCTTGCCGCTTTTAATCCGTCCTCAACAACGTACGCTTGCTCGTTCTGCGTCCACACTACACTGCCCCACCCTACAGCAGCTCTGATTATCATAAATGTTCGTGACAATCATCCATTCAATATTTCTTTAATACGAACATGTACGGCTCTCATAATCCTCGGCATTTATATTTAGGAGATTGCTTCAACTCACACGTAAGTTCATAAATTCACTTATATCTGACACTACTCTCCTCTTCTCTAGAGGCTGACATTATCGAATCACTTTAGATACCTCTACCGTCACGTCCAAACGCATCCGAAAGTGAGGCCAACTCCCTGCCACTTGTCCAAATTCCCGGAACTCCCCTTTGTGGGCGCCAACAAAAGTTTGCTATCGATGCGACGTTATATACTACGCATAAACAGGGAATTCACGCGAATCATCAGCTCCCACTCCCCACCAACGTCCGTAAAGCGAGAAAAAGACCCTGTACCAATTTTTAATCTGCATTTTCGCAATCAGCATTCGAGGTTCTATTAATGTGCCCAAGTCTGGACACAGAGTTTTGCGGAAATTTGAAACCATTTCGTTGTTGGACCCTTCCAGGTAAGGTGATTTGTCAACTTCGTGTAGAGTTGAAGCAAATCAGCTAACATTCTTCCGAAGCGTTTCTAAAATTCTAAAATCCTTGATAACAGCATTGCACAGCTGACCCTTACGAATCTGTTCTCGTAGCAAATGATAGCATCAACTGCTGTACAACAAATAGCAGCCACAGACAACCATGACATACAGCCTGAAAGCAAACGCAGAAACGGGGATAAATGTCGCTCATTCATATCTCAGAATGGTGCAGTAGCGAGGCTTTTTACAATGGTTTTCTACTCAAAGCTTAATCTTGTATATTTTTTTTGCCTTCGCATCTCTGGGTCAAGGTTCACGTCAGAGAAAGCTGTCCAGTTGGTACGATTCTATTAGAAGTCGGTAAACGACCCTCCTCCCTCTTAAGGACTGTCAGAGCATTTGTCTTAGTCATGGGACTGGTTCTGTGATAGGAGAACTACACGCCCACAGGATCTCCATGGACTTTGATCCTTCTTGAAAAAGGTGTAACTCCATCCGCACACAACCTTTGCAAAGTGTAATCCTTCTGGAGATGCACTAGAGCAATCGTAGTAGTGGCTTCGCTCCCAAATAGAGCGGAATTTTTTTGCGAAGCTTCTTCAGTCTTTGTTGGAACCAGCTTTGTCCGAACATAACATAGAGCAAAGATGTGCCCGAGTTCAGAAACTAGGGAAGCCCATCATCCCGAAAAAATATAAAACCTGCAGATTTACTATACCGGAAGATTGTCCTGCGCTGATTTCGGCCTGAGAGGGTTTCAGCACTAAGGGGGTTGTTCCACTAAATTGTAGTATTTCCATCTAGAAACCCTTCATAATATACACTAATGGAACAATATACTGAATCAGGGTCAAGCATATGTCGCTAAATCCTCATTGCTGCCGGTACGGAATATGGGGCCGTATTTGTGGGTATCACTGCTTAAAGGCAAAGCCCGCGATCACTCGCCATCACAGACAGTGGATTAGAGATATGACGGGAGGGTGCTGAGCATTTCGATAGTGAAGAAAATAAGCAATCCCAACTGCCGTTAGATGACCGCCAGTTTATACGTGCTCCAACCCTCATCCGCATAGCTGAAGTCAACAGCTGCTAAAATTTTTTTCGCGAAACGGCAAATTTCTCTCAGGGCCACATACGATCCCCCCTCCACCAAAACGACAAGTACGACCCCTTCCCCTATGTGTTTCACCCAACGATGCCGTACCCTGATACCTAATCGCTTACCTCGCCTACAAAGGGGCAGAGCAACGTTAATGGAGCATGCTTTGGCCTTTGTGGAGTGTGGTATCTTTGCGGACTTAGAAATTCAAGACAAATTGATCCCGTGAAAATGAAATCAGGTCCTAGCCAGAAGTCATGCTTGTCTCGGATAAGGCTAAAACCCATCGGTTGGCTCAGAGTTTCTTGGACCATAGTAGGTCCATATTCCTAAGATCCATACTTCTATGCCGCTGCGATTCTGCGAATGACGAGAAGAGAAAACCAGTGCATGGTAGATGGTATGCCCCACTAAAGTTGTGTGCACTAAACTGAGGACTGACACTCGCCAAAAGTTGTGCGCATATTTTTGGAATTATGCGCGACAGGTGAATCGCTGTAATAGAGCTACAGCAAGAGTTGCGCTCATTTGGAAGCTAAAATCGTCTGTACCTAAACCCATGTAGGTTTTCTCACTGTTATATGTATGTCTGAATAAAGTGGTGTCCGTTGGAAAACCTGTGTTTGCCAAATATTTTCCGCGTTATTCTTCAGTAGCCTTGCAAACTGAGTATGGCTTTGGGGCATTTGGTCTAGACCCCTCCCAGACACTGTGAATCTTGCTTACCGGTCAGCTTGTTTGTTGATCTTATGTACTTTTGAAGCACGATTCAGTGGCTGTCTTTGCGATGAGCCAGCGAAAAGTTTTTGGGGTTAGGATTAGAAGTGTCTGTGCAGTTGACTTGCCCGGGAGGAAACCGTCGAAGACGCTTCAACTGACTCCCTAGTGGGGCTAGGCGAGAGACAAAGAATCAATGTGGATATCGTGGATACACGCCAGACACAACCACGAGAGGGTATGTAAACGAGCAAGACATCTATCAACGCGGGCGGAGTCACTTGAGCTACCCTGTGTTTTACCGGGGAGACGGACAAGAGAATCGTAATCTGCCGCTTCGTCGCACGCGGCGATGGGCGCGACGTTTTCTTAACTTGCATTACCACTCCGACTGGAGCATCGGATTTCATGTAGCCTGGGATATCGTAGACATTTATGGCTGTTTTTGGTCATACGTTGTCTATTCTTGACCAATACGATCTAGAATCGTCGTCATTGGCGGGCGCGACGTCACACATGACACCCACTGGCGTGGCGAGTTACGATTCTTCTATCACATACCCGTTTTACCGCAGCTACCTTTTCACTTTGTTACGTGAAACTTATACAACTTAGGAATGTTTTTTGCAGTCCATCTCACATCTCTTCACGAAGAGATTAGATAATTATACGAGACCGTGAGCCCGCGATCGCCTTTCACAGGTTATCGAGCTTAAAACCATCAGATCATGTTGTAAGTACAATGCAAAAGAAGATAAAAGCAAAAGAACCCGATGAAAATGCCTTGGAAAAGCTTCATGTACATGCTTGGAAGTGGAAGAGTTAATCAAAGTCGGCGAGTTCTCTGAATCTAATCTCCACTTGCTGCGACTCCTTCTCCAAGGGGTATGTGACAAGAGAATCGTATTCACCGCGCTGGTGGGCGTCGCGTGCGACGTCGCACCGCAAATGACGATGGTTCCAGGTAGTAGATGGCGACAACAGGCAATTCAGAACCGAAAATAGTCATGAATGTCTACGATGACGGGGTCTACATGAAGTCCGGTGCTCCAGTCGACAGGTTAACACGAGTTGAGAAAACGCCGCGCCCATCCCCGCGCGCGGCGAGGCGGCATTTTGCGACTCTCTTGCCCCACTCCCTTATCCAAGGCATATTCGATAGATTTGCAATTATCACCGCTAACGAATCTTGGTAATGAAAAAATGATCGAGGTGGGAATTACTTGTTGACTCCGCCTTCATAGGCGGAGTCAGCTTATCGTTTAGCTCGTGCTATTACCAAGCGCTTTTGAGCTGCGAAAAAGGATATCCGCTGAGACCACAAGCTCCGCCATCTTGTACTTTAGAGGATTTGTGCACTTTAGTTGATCGCGGACGCTGTCTTTGAATCCAATGGAAGTCCAGTAGGTCATAAATATGCACCTACCTTACCATTCTCAGAACTGCTCTCGCGACGCGCGCGCAACGCAGAAATCGGGTGACCTCTTCGACAGTCTATAAGGAGAGGGGAGGGCGCACCGACTTTTCCGCAGAGGGGTGATACCAACCGAACGTGCCTACAGTCTGTAAGAAAAAAGAGAACAAAGTCGTCGAAAACGTCTGAATTGAATCTCCAGGTAAAGAAAGCTGCCGACAATGACACTACGAACCTTGCCGCGCTGGAAACAACAAAGCCGGAGTGTGAGGGAACACGAAGACAAACTGGAAGATGAGCGTCGTAAGAGGTCGGTTCTACGCGGAATGAAAACAAAGCCTCACAGCAGTATGCAGGACTTTTGGCCCTAGTCGCCGGAGAGCTGTGCTTTTCGCGAACTTGCAAAGGTGGAACCACTTCCGAAACCTCGGACCTCATTAACTTGTCAAGTGGGAGATTTTCCGATGCAGGAAATCGCGAAATACTCCTACAAATACACACAATCGAGACTTGGCCAAGGTAAGAGGTACAGAGATATGGCAGTCTGTACAGTGTTGTATTGTGAAACTACAGGACAGAAATAGTAGTGAGCTCTTTTCATAGTTGAAAGAAAACGGCAACTCACATCTAGTGCTGAGAAGTTGCATTTCTTCGGATGTGCGACTTGGAAGCTGATGAGCAGCAACTGATAGCCGATACGTCAAAAGCCTCAGTGGTCTCTACCGAGAAAGGTTCACCTGGCCACCAGGCGTACCTCTTAAAATGAACCACACAACAATGACAGATTTGTTTGTTCACAGGAAAAGAAACGGTATGATCACCGTCCATTTCAAACTCACTAACTTGGAATTTCAGGTTGCACGGCTGTTGAGCTTCATGCTCCGTTAAGTATGGCATCCGTCTGTCAGTCACGACATTGCGGAAACGTTAGTCTCAAGAAGGGTATAGGTGGCGCATCGAAACGTCGTTGGTGGGTGGCTCTACGTGATAGTAACTGGTAACTGGGCAGTCAGGTTCCAGAAGTGATATAGAGGATGTAATGAAGACCTCATTGGTGGGTGAGAGGCATATTTTTAAGGCTGATAAGGGGGACTAAAGTGAGAGAGCCACCGCAGTGATCATGCTTGTCGCAGCAAAAGTGGAACATTGTTCCTGAAAGAGATGTACTGTCCTCAACATTACGGACTGTCGGGGCGTGTCAGCCAGTAGGAGTGCGCACACTGTTGAAGCCGTTCTCAGCCTTTTAACGCGTATGCGACAAAAAGTGGTAGAAAACGAGTAATACGAAGGATATAATACAGTAATGTCACTTGCCCGCTTCAACAATTGGTGCAGAACGACTTCGGTACCGCGCCAAACGCAGCCGCACTGACACGCCCCGACAGTCCGTAATGATGAGGATTGTAGGTTGCAGTACACTGATACTGGGTGACAGGAAGCGACAGCAGTTGATATGAGTTGAAAGCGATAAGTTCACAATGGGGAACCGCTGCACTACTCAGAAACATAGGGGCGCATCGACATGACGTAATTTGACAGTCAGTTTAGAGTCCAGTTCATTCCTGTCCTCTTATCGGTTGCGACATAACATACCACCGTTTTCGGACGCATAATGAATGTTCACAGAGATATCATGAATAGCAGCAAAACAGCTTTATCACTATTCCCTTCATTATACTTCATCAACAACCTTGATGAGAATCATTTTGGGCATTCCGCTACTGAAGGCGGAGGTGAACACAGCAAGCAGGAAGCCTCAAAGGCAATGAATTCATGCAGAGGCTTAAAGACAAAAAGTACGCACATTGTGAAGGTGTATTCTTGGTATGTCGGGGTTAGCAGGCTCTCAGCTGTCGAAGTGCTGTACTTGCTCAGCCCGATCATGTGCGATGATACTTCTGTGTAGTGAGTTAGGCTGATTCCTCCATATTCCGCTCGCAGAGCATTTCACGAGGCAGAAACGCTGCTCAGCCAACTATACCGTTAGAATATTTTCATCGCATCTGTTTCTACAGAGCTCACGTAAGGCGTGTCGCGTGCGGCGCACTTGGCATTTAGCGACGCCTCGTAGTGTCCGCTTTCGAATGTCGTTTGAAAGAGTCCACTCCATCTGACAAAGGCGAGAGGGGGTGAGGGGCCATTTTTGTTAACTCAGCGATGCGGCCATAATAGAGCGATGACATTGAAAGCTTCATGGTACCACTTCTCGTAAGTTCACGTAGCCCAGGTCGTTATCTGGACTTCCACTTCCTCTCGCTTCAAAGTATTAGGTTGGGCTGGGAAGTTCTAGTCACATCTTTTTCGGAACTCAATAATACTTGCCATTCTTGGAGGGTAACCGTGATGTGAAGCACTTATAATCAACGATGTTTCTTTTTCTATTAGTAGCACTCGCGTTGACTCGTGGATTTTATCCGCTAATCCATTTGGCACGACCCACAAGCGCTTCTCAACTTTTCTCTGCACCGATCTGCACCAGCATGGATTAGCTGCAGTGCCAAAATGATGTTCTGATAGAGACGATGCCCCAGTTATTGAATAGGCGTTTGCAGCGACGTCTAATGCTTCAAAGCGGGAGCCTACAGTTTTGATGACGGAGTGAGGTTTCGATTACCTGTGAATTGAGGGAGCTGCGGGTCGTGAAACTGCCTGGTGAAGAAGCTGCTTCCTCTGTCAATCCGTATGCAAAACAACTAGAAGATCTAGAAGATCTGATGCGAACCATCGATCAGAGGGAAAAATTCGTCCGCACAGTCCGTCTTCAATGTGACAGTGCAGCCTAGTCCGTCAAAAAAAATGAACAGTCCTCATACAATATGATGCTGGCTCGCTCTCCCCTTGCACTGGTGCAGCCCAGACATTGCCAATTCTGACTGCGAGTTGCCTTCCGTACTCGACCGTCGTATGGACAATAAACCTCCAAAACCCGAGCCCAATTCAAAATTGAGATGTTGTCCAACTTTGCGTCGCGCTAGCCTACATTATGAGGCGATGGCATCCATGAGGTGCTCAAAAACTGGAAAGAACCCCGCAGTAACATTGCTGTATAATTTTGATCTTACACGCCTCTCTGTAAAAAAAGCGTAATTTTTGAAAAAATGTGCAGAACTTCCCCCCAACCTAATAGTACCGATCGAGTGAGAATGCAGCGAGGTGTTAGTCGAGCGTAAATGCGAACTGAGCGCTCGCTGGAAAGCCGCTGAGCTGTCATTATAAAATTTGTTACTTCAGCTGTAGATGTTTTCAGCTGGCGTCACTTCACCCACACATGTCGCTGTCCTACCGCAATCTCACTTAGTAGATCCAACGCCCCTTTGCTGCCATGTTAAGATCTGATGAGAGGCCCAGAAAAGGAGGTCGTAACACGGGCACTTCCAACGTCCGTGTTACGACCTCCCTTTTCTGGGCCTCTCATCAGATCTTAACATTTGTTATCTTCTCATGTCACCCCCCCCCCATAGCGAACACTATCTTCGACACTGCTGAACCGGACTAGGCATAGTGCATCTCTCTACGGGCAAGGGGCTCATAGATTATGCGCGACGCCTCGACTTTGTTATGAGGGAACGATGGGCTACGTAAAAGTAGTAATCAAGAGGCCTTTTGAAACCGTCGCACATCTCTGGTTTTGCAGGCGACATTACGTTGATTGCAGGTAACGATAGGCTTCAACAGAGCACCACTGCCCTCAATATGGAAACAAACATGATGAGCTTGCGAAGTAGTGCTAAAAAGTCAAATTCCAATTTTTTTCCCAAATTGTTAACTAGATCACACTAGTAGCTGCTGCAGACCCCGCCCCCACCTCCGGCAACTCCCGCTCACTTCTTAGTGCGATCATGGTTTTCCAGAATGTTTTTTATGAATCCTGCTTCTTCGAATTCTTTTCACTTTTGCTACTTGATACGTACACTTTAAATGATAGGCTTGGTTACACACGATAAAGACTCCGTCCGCACTTTTTGCAATTATTTAGCGCTAAATTGTTTTTTATTTTCGAATGTCTGTGTTTCTTTCCTTCATTCAACAGTCTTCATCAAAACGCCATCACTCGCATAGACGCCATCATTCGCAGCTCTAAGCCCGCGTCTCTGACCACGCCACTTTTGTAGTTTCCGCGGAATTTTGATTTTCCTACTAGATTTTCACTTTTTTAAGCTGTAACAGGTGGCTCCGCCTGCTGAAAGAAGCTCCGCCCACTTTGTAGGAGTCCTCCCAGTTTTGCGCAAAACCAAGCAGGTTAGAGTGGCGCCTGGGTCAGCTTTATGGCCTTGACACCGCCCTTTCAGAAGAAATATCTCCTTTTCTCCGTTTCTGTGTGACGCGTAGCTAGTCCATTATCTGCCCAGCGTGCACTCTAAAGACAGCCGTAAAAGTCGAGGGAGGGCAGATTTTCATGAAGATCTCGGAAAAACTGTCTTGCGCTAAGAAAGTGGGCGGGGTAATCAGAGGCGGGCTTTGCAACAGTTCCTAGTTGGTCCTAGTTATCAACCACCTCATTGTAAGGGGTGTGTCGATTTGACTTGAGAAGTGTCCGGTTTGGTTTGCAAAGTGTCCGATTTGGTTTGAAAAGTGTCCGATTAAAAGTGAAAATGGTATAAAATGGTTGAACGACACGTGTCCGATGTTTGGTTTGAAAAAGTGTCGATGTCAAGTGAAAATGGTATTAAATGGTTGATGAGTCTGAACACATGTATTAGAGACAACCGGTGGAAATTAACATTTATACATACACGTTTTTGAAGGACGCTCATCATCTGGCTTTATTTATTCGAATGTCGTCTAACTTGGCCATTACATGCTACCTTTTTTCTCTGCTTATTTTCATGCAGGCGGCTTCTCAGCAGAACGGCTACTGACTTTGGAATCTTTTAATACTGCGCTTCCCTGCGACTGGAACCATCTATTAGAAAGCTTTCAATACTCGAGGGCTTTTTCTGCCGAACCACCACTCTTTGCAGGCTGTTTTCTTGCAAGATGCCTTGCACTCGCGCTTCGAGCATCCTTTCGAGAGGAGCGCTCGCTAAAAGAAACTCAAAGCGGTTTTGGGTCTCTGAAACAAGTTTGGCACTGTAACAACCATGAGCATGTACCTCCTTTGGCTTTGGGCGACGTCCCATCATGCGACTCTAATGTGATAACGCAGAGAGGAGCAGCCAACACTAGGCAACCCGCGCTCCCTTAACCAGAATAAGCCTAAAAATAATTCATGCCAAGAAGGGGCAAGGCATAACAAAGCAACCTTGCTTGCCACAATGACATTAGGTTGTCCGGAAAGTTCTCAGCGTTTTAAGTGTTTCACTTTCAACGATCATAACTTTCTTAATACTCATCGGATTCAATCGAAACAAGCACCGTTCGAATCAGCACACTTTTGCCAATGTGACAGCAGTCGAGAAATCCCATCAAAATAAAAAACTGGGTGGTCGAAAATTCACGAAATCCACTAAGGCTTTTTTGCCTGGTCCTGATTGATGAAGTATTTTCCAGCAAGGAAGTTCTGAAAATGTTTGAAAAGGTGATAGTCGGTTGGTGAAAGGTCTGGAGAATATGGCGAGTGAGGTAGAACTTTAACACCCAATTCGTTCAATTTATGGATAGTGATTTGTGAAACGTGTGGGCGGGCGTTGTCATGCAGAAGAATCGGACCCTCTCTGTTGACAAGTGCTGGCTGCAGCTGACGCAATTTTCGGTACATTTCGTCGATTTCTTCACAGTAGGACTCTGCTGTGATGGTTTGGCCTGGTGACAAAAAGTTATAGTGGATCACACCAGCCGATGACTACCACACTGTGACCATAACCTTTTTGTCGTGAGGATTCGGCTTTGGAAATTGCCTCAGGGGTCCGCCGGCATCCAACCACTGTCCGAATGTGATCGCTTTATTAATAGCGCCGATTCTACTTTTCATTAACGTGACAATTCGGTCGCAAAGCGGGCCGTTTCTGTTGTGCAAAAGCAGTGAGAAGAAACTTCGAGACGGGCCAATTTCTGCTCGTCACTCAAATGGGCACCCACTTGTCGAGTTTTTTCACCTTCCCAATGCTTTTAAGACCATCCGCAACAGTGGATCTGCCAACGCCTAGCTTTTCTGCAATCTCTCGAACTGTTTGAGATGGGCCCAGCACGCCTCGCCTTCACAAAATGCTTCAAATTCTTCCGCAGTATTGCTTTAAGTTCGACGCGCTAACGCAGGTTCATACTTCAGGTGGAAGATCCTCCAGAGACGAAATTTGTTGGAACATGTCCGCAGCGGTGCTTTCTCCAACACTAGTGGGCCCCCACACCTGGTTAATTTTTCGAGCTGTCTCGACTGCGGATTGACCCAATTTGTAGTTGAAGAACAATATCGTCCGAAGTTGCTCTTTTGACATGCTTGAAAAACTCTTGAAAAAAGGGGGTCAATCAAGCAATGGTGAAACGGCAATTATACCCGCAAAGAATTCTCTTCAGGATGTACTACTGAGACGCAAGGGAGAATTTTTAATCAGCAATGAATGTACAAAAAATAGTAACACAAAACGCTGAGAACTTTCCGGACAACCTAATATATATATGATCATCTAATTTAGATAGTTATGTATGAAGATCCTGAAGCTCAAAATGCTGAACAGAAGCTGTTCTTGCTGTCATAAACGCTACAAAGTTAAAGACAGCCCCCGCGCTCAAGTAGTACATGGTCGTCCTTCCTTGTGCAGGTAGTTCAGCCCCCAAGCTAGATACTGTCCCACTCTCGCGACTCCACAGTGAGCGAGGAGCGAGCTACAGCCGCTCAAAGTTCTAGTTCTAACGCCCGCTCAGTTGGACCGCCCACTTGCTAGATGCCCTCTGACGGAGAGCCGCTCAGTTGTTCTTTGTTGGGACGGCGGGCATTAATCGGAACTGCATGTACTTTTTGCTGACCGCGCTCGTGCCCATGAATAATTCTGCTCTCCTTTATTACATTTTATTCATTGGGAGCACATACAGTCAACTGCAACCCATCTCGTAAGGTAAAACGCGTAAAAATCACGAATGATGCAATTTCTGTGGTGCAAAAGCTCGACATGCACCAAAAGCTGCACACTGCACGTAACCCCAAATTCGGACGCCAGGTTTTTGAATTTTTTTTAAGTGTTTTTCGTTCGTGTCTTTGTTGTTTTTCATATTGTTTTCTTTGAATTGGATGTTGTCCACTACTGGGAAATGCCATAAAGCGATTTGTGAGCCAGGGGTTGCCCACGGACCGCAGGGCGGTGTAACTGTAAGGGAGCAATTTTGTTGGTGTTCTTGAGGGCTCTTGTTGCTTTTTTGGAATTACTTATCAGCTACTGTTTCATAATTGATCAGCAATTATCCTTGACACTTTTATCGCGGGAGCTGTCTTTAAGTTGTTAAGCGCTCTCGAGAAGTGGTGTTTCATAAGCCGCCCTGTTTCAGGAATTACAGCTGCTGATTTTTTCAGATTCACTTCCTCTCTATGCGACAGTTAGTGGGTGTGGCTGTGGGGGGGGAGAGGGGGCTTGTAGTAGTTTCTATTATGAGATGGTTGATTAGTGGTCGGCGATTAGTGGAAATAGGTAAGGAGCGTTCGGACTTAGGTAGAACTGGAATGCCACTGCAATGGTTCGTGTCGTAGTGCGACGATCGCGCAGTTGCGAACTTACGCAGTGTGCCCCCAGTACTGGTCGGCTTTCTTCGCCCGTGATCCATGACTCATCGACTGACAGTAGCAGCTGATCCGCAAAAGGGAGGAAATAACATGAGGGGAGAGAGAAAGAGAAAGAGAAAGAGAAAGAGAAAGAGAAGAGAGAGAGAGAGAGAGAGAGAGATAGGAAGAAGCCAACATATTTCAGCAATTTCCAAACCACTTGGGCTCATCTTTTGATATTAAAGACCCCAACTGAGACCTGACTGGAGCTCCAACCGACAGCGTTTTAGAAGTGTAGTGATATCTCACGAGTATATTGTGAGAGTTCCAGCCAGTATTTCAACCAATATCGAGTGGTGTGCAAGGAGGGGGAAATAGAAGCGACGGGGCCCAACCACACTTTCACGTTTCTCCGACTTCGCTCATAGAAATTAAAACGAACCATCTATGCACGCACTTCTTCCTTATTACAGTGACTGCAGCGTTACGTCAACCAAAACTTACTCTTGCTCTTTCAGAGGGAAGCCTCCTTCCTCAGCGGTCTGAAATGAACAAAATTGACAACTTTTACTTTTGAAAATGGAGAAGCTTTTACAGTGATCATATTCACTTCTTCCCTCTGAAGGTCAAAATGTCCCTCGTCACTTCTCAAAAGAAACCTTTGAAGCCACTTCCTATAGACGGAGTTACAGGGTTTTATAGACGGGGTCACGGGGTACCAGACGTTCGCAAGAGATGCACCGCGACTCAAAAGTGCTCGATAAGTGACATAAGTTCTCTATGCAATGTATACGTCCCGATCAGACGTAGATCTCCACCTTTCTCAATTATTTCGACCACCGCTAGAATTTCTGTCGGTGTGCCCTCTCGCTACATCGTTATCCGTTTCTCTTCTACGTTCGCTTTCTCTGCCGTGCGCTATAATGCTTGGGAGCAGCTGGGTTATTTGGGAGCGGATCAGTCCTCAAATTTCTCGCCTGCTTTCTTTCTTCACTGCCGTATGGATCTATGGAATGTGTGGAGTGATGTATCGCGTACATCACTGGCAATCGCCTTCGCACTCCACTTCCCGTAAAATGCCGATCAGGCTATGCTTCTAAAAGCGTGCAAGTTGGTAAAAGGTGTGGTGCACTTCTGCTTATGCTGATGCAGCGGTGCCAGCCTATTTCCACCGACTGTTGTCGCTTACTCTGCTTCAACAATTACTGTGTAATCGCCGCACCGACCCTCTCCCCCAACACACCCCAGTATCCGCAGCAAACAATGCTGCACTTCGTTTAGCACTACGGTCTTCTAACTGCTTATCCATCCATCTCGTAAGCCCTGGAAAGGTATGATGAAGACAGACGGCCAGCCGCTCTTTGTAAGCATGAAGAAAGGATATGCGGGCACGCACATTGAATTATAAGTTCAGGTTGCTGGGGTGCATACCGTATCCCTGAAAAGTGCGCGTGAGAACAATTGTGTTGATCGTAAATACCCACGACGAGTTGCGAGAGCCTCTTTGCGTGGAGTACCGTAACCTCATCGCGCGAGCGGGCACCTGCCGAGGTCAGGCGGGTCGCTGAGCCGCGCGCTTGGGTCGGGGTTGAAGAGAAAGCGTACATTCAAAAGCCGCATAACACGAGCTGTTGAACGAACCTCAAACCCACGTAACTAGATTACGGTACGCCCGATTGTGTGCGTTAACGACGCAACATTTCAACTTTACGCGCAATTTTCGGGGGTACTGTACGCAGCCTTGTAACCTGGAATTAGTATCTTGTGGCAGGCACTACCGCGCAACAGCGACCCGCGCTACTCGCAATCCAATTGTGTCCTTGAATCTCGTCTCCGGATACTGGTAGCGATAGTGAGTGGCGCTTATTAGAAGGTAAAGTAAGAGACACTTGACCCTGATTAGTTGAAGTTTCCACAGGAAAATTACAGCTCACCTCTGATTTGCTTACGGCTGTGGTACTAGCATGGTCATCGGTGATGTGAGATGCAGTCGTGGTGCTGCCCTCGGCTGCGAGTTCCGTTGTCGCGGTATTCTCAGAGTTTCTGAGGTGGTTCTTGGAATCCTAATACATTAAAGTATTGCATCAACGATTTGTTCAGTTTGAACTGTAAAACCGCTGGTAATCTAAGGCACGAACGTTTCTTCAGTAGTAGACTCTTCTCTTATTTCCTCAGTAGTGGACTCCTCCTTCATGATTGTCGGGGTAGTGACTGTGGTAACTACTTTGGACGTTTCCAATTGCGCTCTGGAAAAATAAAACGGGAGATACTATGATCAGGTTCCATAGCTTCAAAGGCAGCGTTCAGACTTAGCGATAATGAGTACGCGTCGACGCGTTGCTATTGCAACATGCTATTGAGAACACAGCCACATGGATATCGATTGGCGCCGATGCTTTGCGCGAATATGGATGGATGTGGGGGTACGCCGTGCCAACATTTGATACCGATCGGTACCGGCCGCTAGTGTTCCCGAAGAGAATGGAGGAACAGTTAGAAGCAGATTGTGTGGTTGGACAACACGTATTGGTGAGGATTACAGCGCGTCGACGCGCGACGTTGCGGTCCGAAGTAAAAGGAAGAAATAAGAAGCCTGAGCGGTAGTGAAAGGCATGAACCTTGTCGCACTAGTAGATTCCTCCGTTACGACTGTCGAGATGGGCGTGGTAGTCACTTCGGACGTTTCCACTTTTGCTCTGGAACAGAACAAGTCGACTGCTGTTTTCTGTCTAAATGGATTGCTTCGAGGTCTTGCAGGTGAGTCCGCCTCTGGGTAAGTCTCCGCGGCGTCGCGATCACTGCGCGTACTAACACGAAATGTGACGCCATAGATTGTTATTATCGACAGAACCCTGCCGAAATTGTACCCGGCAGATAAAATCATAAAAATGATTAGCAAAACTGGGCGATTAGAGAACTCTTGAAGGAATAGCAGGATTTTGGAACAAGCAAAAAAGGGAAGGCTCTCTACAAGAAAAGGTTCGGTTCTCCCGAGGCTAGGGATGATGTGCAACTTGACCAAATTGCGATAGAATCGGTTTTATTATTTCACCTGATAGTAGAACGAAAGCAAAGAATACACGCAATCACAGCGGGCACGTCTGCTGGGGGAGGGCGGCAGGTCAAGCATACGTTGCAGAATCCTCAAGAGGAGAGCTGTATTTTTCCTCCCCGGGAGGGGGATGGTCGTATTCGCAACGGTCAGTATTCAA
>MU943750.1:0-12424 GCA_036418165.1 Cooperia oncophora | reverse complement strand
CCAAAAATTTTATTTGCGCCTACTTTGTCACCATTCTGACATGCTTTGGCACGGTCAGACCGAGGTTTCAGGAACTATACTTAGTCGCTACATTTCTGTCATAAGTGTAAGCGAAATTCCAACAATAACCGTTCTTATAGCTTTCGTCAACCACCGCAACAGAACATTTGTAAAACTGGCAGCTTCTTGAATATTGAGTGATTCGTCATTTCTACGAGAATTCCGCCTGCATTTGAGATGACTAATGTTTCCGTTTGAACAGCCTTCCATTGTATTGAAATCGGGTAGTGGTGATGTATTCTCCTAGTAACTAGTACTACTTACAGTTTTACGCTTTAGCAAGTAGTGTATGATTTTCCTGTATCGAAGTTTCTATATTATTCAAGCAGTACTGCGCAGTTCAAGTTCTCATGGTATGTGAAATACTTTGCAAAGCACTTGCCGGATTTCGAGGCAGATCCCGCGCTCAAGCTTCGTAGGCGTCTTTCCTTGTAAAGTACTCTGAGCATCAGTCTCTGAAAATGTCCCCTTTCACGGCGGTTGTAAAGAAAACGCTGCGACCCTCACAATTAAAAGTACGGTCCTCGTTCATGCAAAGGAGTTGAAAATCCGCGGCGAATAACCTTGTATCGATTTCGCAGCGAAAAATTGTAAGGGAGGGGCGCTATAGCGCAATATAGGTTCAGTGACGCCTCCTTTTTCCAGTGACTCCGCCTCCAGACTCCGCCTTCAAGGCCCGCCTTTCAGTGAAAAACGAAGCTGCATGAAAAGCATGAAAGTCGTCTTTTGTACGGTCGTAGACGGGAAATCAGCTGTGCGGATGAGGCGTAGCGTTGGAGATGGAGTTAACTCAGCACGTACGGACCCGGACTGGACTGGGGTACTATCTAGGGCAGTTAGGCATTTTTTCTGCTTTTTCTTCACTATCGAGTTACTCAGAACCTTGTCGTCTATATGCAAACCCCTAATCCACTATCTGTGATGGCGAATGATCGCGGGCTTTGCCTTTAAAAGATCTGATGCCTCCTTAGTGCCCCGCCCACCGGCACCTCACGACTGTACTTTCGGCACTATTGAACTATTCCTACCCCAAAACCTCAAAAAAAATTTTATCGCTGAAACGTTGCCTATAGATGTAATTCGATGCGCTGATCACGAATTTCACATCCGTTTCGAGCGCTGGCGTCATTTGGCGCCATTATGCACCAATTTGGCGTACACCACTTTTTTCACCAAAGTTGATGAAAACTTGCATATTGGGGTTAATTGAGGTCCTGATTACGAATCCAACATTTATTTTTGGCGCTGGCGCCATTTGGCGCCATTACGCGCCAATTTGGTGCCATACTGGCGCATAATGGCGCCAAATGGCGCCAGCGCTCGAAACCAGTGTGATATTCGTGATCAGGATGTCAATTAACCCCCATATGCAAGTTTTCATCAACTTTGGTGAAAAAAGTGGTGGGCGCCAAATTGGCGCATAATGGCGCCAAATGACGCCAGCGCTCGAAACGGATGTGATATTCGTGATCAGCGCATCGAATTACAGCTATAGGCAACGTTTCAGCAAAAAAATTTTTGGCACTATTCAACTATTACTACCCCAGTTTTGCGAAAACAGGCCGGATCTTGATCGACTTTTTTCTACGGGGGTGGATTTGGCTGAAAGTTGGGTTCTAGGGGTAATTCGACCTCCTGAACACGAATATCACATCCACTTGGCCTGAAATTGCCTGGCGCCTCGCGACATAGGCGCCAGCGATTTGGGGCATTTTGGCGCCGGCGCCCGTAGCGCGGACGCGGAGCGGTTTCAAGCCGAGGGAATGTGATATTCGTGATTAGGAGGTCAAACTACCCCTAGGTACAAGTTTTCAGCGGATTTCGTGATCTAGGGTACTTTGGCGCCGGCGCCTGTGGCGCGGGCGCCAGGCGGTTTCGAGAGGAGCGGATGTGATATTCGTGTTCAGGAGGTCGAATTACCCCTAGAACCCAACTTTCAGCCAAATCCACCCCCGTAGAAAAAAGTCGATCAAAATCCGGCCCGTTTCCGGAAATCTGGGGTAGTAATAGTTGAATAGTGCCAAATTTTTTTGAGTTTCTGGGGTAGGAATAGTTCAATAGTGCCCTCCCTATTTTCTATGACGATTTCACTTTTCACATCGTGTTTTTCGTTTATTACTCACTGTCAGATATTAGCATTGACACGAAGAAGCGATTGGTTAGCCAAATGCTACAGAGTATTGCTTTGCTAGCACAAGATGAGCAAGTTTGGACAACTCGAATGAGGCTGCCAGGGAGTCCTTAGAGTGTCCTTCGTGTTTGTTTTTGCTTTTTTCTCTTCGGGAGAGCCAGTCGGCTAATACAGGTTCATTATTGAACGCCACTACCCGCAACATGCAATCGGGGGTTTGCCTTAATGAGAAACACTCCTCCCTCACAGCATACAAATTTAGTTTGGTGAAATGATGAATAACGGCAGTTCCGTAAAGCGCTCCCGCATAGAGCCTGGCCCTGCATTTTAGCCAAACCAGGTTGTTGCTCTGTGTTTCCATGAAACTTCCACGAAATTCCAAATACGAAATACAACAACTTCCGCTACTTCCTGTCCAGTAATCTACTGCTCAGCTTGGTTCTGAATGAGCTTGTTATTCTGGTCCAGTTTCCAGGATTATCCATCCTGCCACATATTGTTTGGCTGATTTCACGATGGGGAAAAGCAAAACATTCCGCCGCTGAGTGCCCGCCTCAATCGATTGTCCCCATTTTAGAGCTGTACATCGATTCATTTTCCGGGGAAAAGTTGTCATCGGGGAGTTCTGTTCAAATAGACCACTCCATTTGACTCTGACTTTTAGCCGCCTGAAGATTTGCAATGCCATTTTGGGCGATTATTCTTGTTGCTGCACTTTTCCCTTCTCATCCGACTTCTGGAATTCTTATCTTCGAGTATATCCTATCATTGAACCTGAGCACTGAGAAGATTCAGGTGTTTTCTTCGAATTAGGTTCTCGAAAAAATAACCTTGAAAAACTTCTGGGACCTTTAAGTCCTTCGAGTTTTTTGAAACGAGGTTTTTGAAGTTTGAATAATTTTTGTTACTCACATTGCTCCTGAACATTCAGTGTTTTCCTAAGTAGAGGTATTTAAATTAAAAGTGGTGTCAAAAACTTTTGACCGAATAATTCATGAATGCCAGAATTTTTCCGTCGTAAAGGTTTAAGTGGCACTAAATTCAAATGTGCCACCAACAAAATAAATCGATTGGGGCTTGCGAATGTTTTGCCAGATGGTTTCCATGTGTTCGTGTGATATAATAATTATAGTTTATCATTGATCCGTTTCAGCAAACTCGAAATTGAAGCCGTGATACTTTTGAAAACCAAAGAAGTGATATGTAGTGTTTTGCTGTCTTGAAAAAGGTAGTTCCTTCTCGAATTGCTCTCGAAGCTCTAAACTAACTCCTCAGATTAGAGTCGGGGAAGGGAGGGGCAGGGGTGGGAGGGCAGGGAACATGGAACTCATCAATCCGTACACGATAACAATGAACACAAACTGGGTTATCAGTTCAACAACATATGTTGGGGCATTTTGAATATACTGCTGGAACGTGCGAGGAGGGATGAGGATTTGTACCGAAGCCCAGGATTGAAGGAGCTCAGGGGAAAAGGGAGGGTAAACCTACTTTTTGTCGTGGTTTCGCTTCGTTTTGGGACTCCACACGAAAATATCCAACGTTACTGTATTAGCGTCGTAGTTCGAATGATTTGTTGAGTCCCTGAGCAGAACTATTTCTGTTTTGCATTTTTATTTCTTTTTCCATGAGAAATTGCGTGAAACATGCGTTTCTTCTCTGGAGTATCCTACATGTCACACTGTTTGATTCACTTCACTACCAATCAGTTCAGTTTTACAATTCAAATCCCATTTTGAAGTAAGGAGGTGTTGGAAGTTTCACTAGGTGCTCACCCACTTGGTCTCAAGAAAATCGGCCTACTCAGGGTTTTCTTCCGTTATGAAATGGCGACGTCAGCAGGACTTCCACGTCCAAAACTTCTTCATCTGACACGGTTTCCTTCTCCGTATAACCTACCATATTCCTGAGGCTTCTCACTTTAATATATCTTATCCCATTTTTCCAAGAATTCTCCCGTTTTCTTTTTCCAAATATTTGGGTCGAGCCGGCTGGGGAGGGTATTGTCATCATCAGCAAGCTGCCAACTTTGGTTATCAGAAAATAGTAATGTTGCATGGGTTCGGCTGCATCGGCGCCGGCAACGAATATCTGAGAAAAGTCAGTGACCGGAAAACATTTCTCGCGGCTCGGAAAAATTTTTTCTCAGAAAGTAACTAGGACTCCTCTCCGCGACTGAGTGCGACCTCCTCCTCATGAGGTTCTGTCATTAGATCTGCACCAGTTGTGACCTATCCGTTCACACAGAGAAGTGCGAGCGGGTTCTACTACGTCCATGCAAGCCATGACCCGCTTGAAGACGAAAAAATTTCGTCGGAAAACGAAAATATACGAACGCTGCACCTACGCTCATCATTTGCAAGTATACTAGCAAACTCCCAGAAGAAAATGCTTGCAGTTCTCTGCACTATAAATGCTAGACTGGAGTCTATTCATGTACACATACACAGCCTCGCTGTTCTATAGTAAAGTATGATGTTTTAGTGGAATAATATAAGTGTAATATAACGCGCTCCATTCGAACTGGCGTTCTCAATGAAATTTGCTATTTTTCAAGGGTTTCTTCTCATTGCTCAGTCTCCACTTTCGACAGTTGCTTTTTTTCTGTCCATTTGTATGTGTTAATAATCACGTGTGAATCCTTTTAGCACGAAAATTATCTGAATGATTTTAATCTTTCTTTTCTATCTGCTTTTCTTCGTCGTCAAACTAGTTTTGCGGGTGCCGACTCTCTTTAAAATGTTTGATCAATTGCTTACCGCTTACGTGTCACCTATTTTCCATCACACTTGCATCGGAAAGTGCACTTTGTATGAAAGAAACAACTGCAAACCAGGGGCAATTTAACAAGGTGACGTCGAGACATTTTTTTTTGATGAGTCGCTTGTGAGACGGCACACTTCTCATTATTGAAAATTTGTCAATTTTCAAAATAGAGGAAGAATGTGGTGAAAAGTATCTGAGATGTTAAAGAAAACCTATCTGCATTCCTATTCAGCAAGGGTTTTGAATTTTTCGAACACTTTAGCTCTCAGGGGATAAATAATCAAATGTTGAGGACTAAAGACAAACGGTTTCTGCACTATATCGTCATCTCTGGGAACTTAGAAGCATTGATAACTGCCCTACTGTCTAGAGGGATTAAGACGAAATGCAGTTTGCACTGTAATATTTGTTGTTTAGGTTCTTCCCAAACAATTTGCTATTGTTGATAGTGGAAATAAAAATAAAGTAAAATAAATAAAAATGAAGGAAAACCGTCGAAAATGAAATTTCATTGACGATAAATCCAAGGGAGAGAAATATTGAGGGAGGGGAGTGGGTGGTCGAAAGCGAGGAGGTAGCTCAGCTCCCGTTCTGCACATGCTCTTATTGTTAGAAGAAAGCTGAGCATGAGCGTAGTCCTCCCTCTGTGCTCATCAGTGGAAACAAACCTTGAAATTCGATGGGTGCTGTCTCGAACCGATGCCAATACAAAGATAGTTTGTAAAATCTGAGTTCATAGTGTTATCAAAAAAGAAAGCATCCCTTGATTAAAATAATTTACCGCCGCGCAACATGGAGTTTCGCCAACATGATAGCCAGGGAAGTCGCCAACTTGCCATGGAATTTTTGTCATGGAGGACTTGGGGTTAGATCGATAGAGTCTTATACGTTACCTATGTTACTTACAGATTATGAATAGCAGACTGCCACCTGCCATTTCATAGAGCAAATTATGAACAGGTAAAGTTTGTAATGGTGCAATAGGGTGGAGGCTTGGTGGTGAGCTGTAAAGCATAAGCGAAGAATCGCATAAGTCGAATCGAGTCGTCGAACGTCGAACCTTGCCAATGAACCACCACGACTCGATTTAACGTACGCGATCCCTCGCTTGTGCTTCACAGCTCACAACCAAGCCTGCACCCTACTGCAAAATTACAAAATTCACCTGCTCATAAGTTGCTTGTGAAATGCAGGTTGCAATTTTGCCTTTTGCTATCTATATTTGTGAATAACCTCGTGGACTGTATCCATCTACCCAGATTTACATTTAAAGTTCTATGGTAAGTTGACGGACTTCCCTGGTAATTCCATTCGAGTGTTCATAGGACATGAAAATGTGGAAATCAGTTCCTTTAAAGCCATGCTTCGGACTCTCAGCGGGCTATTAATACGCATGTTGCGTGTTGTTACTTTGAAACTTCAGCACTCCTTCAGCGCTTTGGCTTTTTCTTCAACCTTTCCTTCGGCCTGTTATTTTTGAGAACGCCCAAGTGATGTGTGCGCGATTGTACTTCGTATGGTTCGCGCTTGCCAATGCCTTTTCAACTCATCGAATGGGTCTGATCTGCTGATCTGCTACCATTTTTCACGATGACAACTTGCTGCTCTGCGCTCAGATGCTCTCTCCTCTTAGCCTCTCTGTTCTTACTATACAGTGAACTGAAATTGAGGAAGGACCACAGGTGTAATCGGCTCTGGCTTCGATTTACTGTGTACGCTACGAGCTCAGGCCATCATCTCCTGCATGTTCATCGTGCTATCCATATTGATTAGATTACTTTGTACGGTAGTGAATCTGCTGTGCTGGTGTTTCCAGTGTCGAATTCAAGCTGTTCTTTTCCATAGGGAGCAATGCCGCAATTCGGCATCGTGATACACGGTTGAACTTTTTGGCGGTTGACTTACAACTGCTTTTTGAAGCGTTCACGCATTTTCTCACATTCAATCTAGTGGCTTCTGAATGTGTCTTCGACGGAAGAATGTCTAGGCCAGTGTACAAGTAATGTATTTTCATCCCTCAACACAACAACTCTTGCCAACAAATAACGAGACCCGACAGGATGACAGTACGCGTAACTTCAGTAGGCACACAATCGCTACACCGTATCCCAGATGAGCCCGTTAAATAATCTGCGGGGTGACACCCAACGCATCAGTCTGTACGGACAGAACGTCGAAGTTGCATGCACAATGCGACGTAATGTGTTTTGTGGTTTGCTATTCGTCACAGAGCATTTTGGACGTTTCGGGCCGAGAAGATAGCATGGCTATTGGATGCTTGGCATCGAACACATATACTATTAGTTTTGCAGGTGCTAACGTATTTGGGGGGCGGGGACCACGCGGCGCGCGGCGAGTGATGACCCTCCATTGGTCTTCACCTCATCGGCATAACTGAAGCCGCCATATTTAGCGTCCAAATTAGAATGCAATACAAACAAGGATTCACAGGGACTGCTTGAGACCAATCCCACGCCACCACGGTAGCCGCAAACAAATGTTTGATCTTTTGTAGTCAACAATAGCAGTCAACAATAAACAGGCAGCAAAATTTTGTAGTTGGCTCAAAAATCTTAGCCAACAGCTGTTTCTTCGGACATTTAGCTTTCTTTATTTAATTTATAGCTAGGTCGGTGTTATGCTACCCATGTCCTAAATGCCAAAATTACTACTATTCTTGCGAGAAGCGAGCAGATAGCAGACATTGAGTTCCATCGCTCGCCGCGCCCGCGTGGGTCCCCCCCCCAAATACGTTAGCACCGTTTTTGCTCAAAACGCTAGCATTCCGCTGAGAAGTTTCAAAACCCTAGGTCGATAGCTAACGTTCCTTTCGCCCCAGTTTTTGCCTTCCACACTAGTGAACGAAAGTTGTTGCACTACGCAGAAGTTTTTCTCCTCATTTCAGCACCGCTCCTCGATGGCTCGAGTAGTTGAGGTTTCATATGCGAGCTTATTTTTGAAGCTGTGAACAGAGCTTGTTGTGGCGGGTTCAGTAGCGGTTTGCAGATTGCAGACGAGACTAATAGCCCACCGTTTATCTTGGTTATACAAGCACAGGGTTTGGGGCTACGCCCACGCCTCGAAGAGTTGGATGCGGGGATTAGGGGGAGAGGGTCATGGCCATCGTGGCGATGACGGAGCTGAGTTTGGATCTCGTACTACTGTATTTTGTTCAAAAAAAACTATGCATGTCATCAGTATCGCGGGAAACCAACAGGAGGCAAGCAGGCACTGATAAACACAAGACAAGGAGGCTATACTGTTATCAGAACCATGTCTAAGAATGTGGCTAATTGCAACCACTACTTGAACATGGAAAGAAGCAGGGCATTAATCACAGCATCTTCATTTTTTCATTAATCATAATCAACGCATTCAGCAATCAAGCAACATCAGGCATTGCGTGACCTGTGAAGGAGAAAACATGCAAAACTATTTTGTTGTACCATTTTAAAATTCAACTTTCTGCGAAGTCGTGGAACACTTCCATCTGGAATGCTTCAACAAGATGCCTCAGAAATGTGTAAAGACTCCGCCGCGATGCTATGAGAAATTCTGAGCCAACGCGGACTATTTTTGACGAGTGCCGTTGAAACCCAATTGTACAAGTACATTTATGAATAGAAAAATGATTTATTGGAGCATCCAACGGACCTATAGTTCTTACGAGCACTACTCCATGCAATCGTTCTAATCACATGCAATAGTTTTAATCCTTTGGATATCCTTAGCATCGCAACAACTACTTCCCCAAGCGATTTCTACGCTGTTGTCGTGAGATACTGTGTTTGGTGTGCATCCAGATTTATTTACGGCTCATTTGGGATACGGTGTACGATTGTTCGCCTACTGAAGTTACCGTACCTTGCAGGATACGGCGTTTTGTTAGACTGGGCAGCATCCAGAGCTCGCTCAGCACATCTGACATTTCCTTTGGTCATGTAACAGTCCAAACATAGGTCCTTCCCCTATGAGGCAGACTGTTCTGCCTCATGCCTCATTAGGAATGTTGCGGTGTTCATTTTTGAAACATCGTTTTCAAACGTTGGAATTCCGCATTTTACCTCGAGCCATGAGGTTGGTAAGGCACATTTTGACACCACATTACCCACCTTCCAGCACTACTTATCGCAGAACGTCTCAGAAAGTTCTACAGAAATCTAACAAGGCTGAGCGAATTCCTCATTTCTTAAATGTCTTTTGAATACGTCGCAGTCACGGGCATTATTAGCGGAGAATGCATAAAAAGGTTCCGAAGAGGGGTCATGCGCTAATAGAGAATTGCCACCTAAAAGCGCGTCGATTTATAGTGCGACGGCAGTCCCCAATTAGTATGAATCGGAAGAAGCGCGAGGGGGATATGAAGAATGAATATGAAGAAAAAGAGGTTGTTCACGGCAATCATCAATTTACCTCCGCTCGAATTTCGGCATTGCTTGTTGAAGATGCGAATGGGTGCTGATCTGACTGGATCGCCTACCAATTTTATGTTCACGATGACAACTTCACTGCTCTGCCTCAGATGCCTTCGCTCCTCCTCTTAAGCCTGCTGTTCTACTATATCAGTGAACTGAAATGTGAGGAAGGACGGCGATCAGTGTAAATCGGCTCTCGCTTCGATTTACTGTGTACGCTACGAGCTAGGCCATCATCTCCTGCATGTTCATCGTGCTATCCATATTGATTAGATTACTTTGTACGGTAGTGAATCTGCTGTGCTGGTGTTTCCAGTGTCGAATTCAAGCTGTTCTTTTTTTTCAAGCAGGTAGCATGCTCGCCAATTCGCACATGTGAATCAGCAAATGTGGAACTGTGGTGTTGAACATACTACTTTTGGACATCACGCATTTGTATCACATTTAACCCGTAGTGGCTTCTGAATGTGCTTCACAAGAAAGTGCAAGCAGTGTCACAGTGCGTTTTTATCACTCCACAAACAACTGTCCAACAAATACCAGACCCCGCGATTACGCTGCGCATTTATTAGACTGGCAGCATTCCAGAGCCTCAGCCACATTGACGATTTCCTTGTACTCATGTAACAGTCCAAACATAGATTCTTCCCCTATGCACGGCAGATGTTCTGCCATCCTGCGCTCATAGGAAATGATTGCTTTCTCATTTTGTGCGCCAGATATCTTCAACGTTGGATTCGACGCATTTAACCCGTAAGCCATGAGTTCGTCAAGGCACATTTTGACACCACATTACCCACCTTCCAGCACTACTTATCGCAGAACCGTCTCAGAAAGTTCTACAGAAATCTAACAAGGCTGAGCGAATTCCTCATTTCTACAAATGTCTTGAACGTCGCAGTCACGGGCCATTATGCGGAGATGCATAAAAAGGGTTCCAGAAGAGGGTCATGCGTAATGAGGGAATTTGCCACCTAAAAGGGTCGCATTTTATAGTTCGCGGAGGTCCCCAATTAGTATGAAAAATCGGAAGAAACCGCAGAGGGTAGAGAGAATGAATATGTGATGAAAAAAGAGGTTGTTCACGCGCAATCATGCAATTTATTCGATTATCCGGTTGCTTGTGGAGATCGTTTGCCGCTCATTTTGTTGTGGAAGCTGCCTTCGAGATGTCGATTTTCTCCTATTTGAATCATTGAATCTATTGAGAGTCATCTAAAGTCCAAGGTGTCGAAGTAAAACGGGTACCGATTACCAGTCAATGACGATGAAACTAGAGTGTGATGGCACACGACAATTCTTTTTGGCAGCATCGCTTTCAAATGGTGTCGTTTGACTTTCCCTTCTTTGCTTCGAAGTGAGACCTCCACTAGCTCCTCTGAAAACGTCTTTCAGTTGACACTTTCAACACTGATTATCTACAGAATTCATCTCATAGTTGTGATGCCCTTATCAGCTCTATTTTTGGTTCCTCATGTCAAACCAAAAGCATTTTCCATTCGTAGTAAAACTGGCAGGATGAAAATACAATAGTGGGACGAGGCACCGCATTCCTCACGCGCGGTGCCAAGGTGAAATATCGAATCCGCTCTGCCCAGGAAAACCATCAGCCGATAAGTTGATGCCAGACTACTGCAAGGCTCCATGCTCAGACCGAGAGTACCTGTGCCCGACTGGCCCTTGCAACTCATTGTGTAGGACCTATCGCAGTAAAAAATACTGTTCTAGTTGGTAGCAGGGTACAGCATCACTGGGTCTCCCCAGGAGGGAAGGGGGAGTCGTACGTGATCGTTGGAGAGGGAGGTCCATCTGTTCTTGAGAGAACAGTGAAGGAATTTTTTCCGGTTGCTGATATTTTCCTTTTATGCACGCTGTACGTAGACCCATAGTTTGCAGCGCTGCGAAACTATTACATAAGCGCTACTTCTGGTTGTTGAATGGAGAGGGCCTGTCTTCCTCCCGCTCGTCCGAATTTTGCTGGGAAAAATTAGTTAAATTTCTGGAGAAGTGTTGAGGGGTTGGAAGAGTGTATAAGGTGGTAGATAGGTTGTGAGAGGCTCTTACTGACGCTGCCATTTCAACCATCCCGATGCTATATCCTTGCATCGGGATGGTTGAGATCTCCTATCCTATCCTTGAAAGAAGAACGCGCAGTGGATCTAAAAAGATCCAACAACATCTATTCCTTTATGGCTGAAAATTGTTGACAGCTTTAAGAGGAAGAGATAGAAGTGTAGCCCAGAAGGAGCAGCTTTCTTCACTTCCTGAGAGCTTGCAGGCAGTGGTCAATTTTCTGTTATCAGTTCCACGATGCGGAAAGATAGCAGCTTTTTGAGTTTTTTTGAGAGCAGGGTCAGCCACGTGGTCCATGAAATTGTCTTAGGCATGACCTCCCTAGTAGAGGGGAATCTATATGAACCATCACTCGCGTGGTATCTTACTAATGCTATGTTCAAAGGAAAAAGTGCAATGTTTGGTCAAGGTTGCACTGCGTATTGAGATTGCGAAGCGTTATCTTGAAAAATCGTTGAAAAAGCCACGAATTTCACCATACTCGAGAGTTCGCTGCTCGCTTCGCAAGGAATTTTTCACTGAAAACCTAACCTTTAACTTTACGGTTTCGGGTACGCTGACTTATGCCTTTTAACCTTTTTCGGAATGCTTCTTCACAACTTATACAGTCTCGGTCGCTGCGCGTGATGTGGCGTGTCAAGGGGGACAGGGGGGGAGGGGTTCACTCTGCGCAGTTTTTTTTTTCATTCGGCAAGCGACAAGACTATCACATTCATACCAGTCATTTTGCACCATTTATTGTCGCTTACCCGCTTTAAAAACTGGTAAAGAACGTAGCCCCGGCGAAGCGCCAAACAGAGCCTCGCTGACGCGGCCCATCAGCCGCAGCGGAATCAACTGTACATATATTGTGAGACCCCTGTTCACCCAATGTTTTTTCAGTTTTTTTTTACTTGAAGAAGGTCCTTTTCAAAAACCTAATTCCACCCCTACCTCCCGAGAGTTAAAAAGAATCAGTTTTAGTGGGTAAGTGCCCGAG